>JAYKTE010319442.1:0-11214 GCA_036873565.1 Xipholeptos notoides | reverse complement strand
GCAAAATAAAGCCTAAAAGGAACAATAAAATTCATCTCTCTCTCTCTCTCTCTCTCTATATATATATATATATATATATATATGAGAGAGAGAGAAATATTTGTTTCACAAAGAGACTACTTTCTATGTTTTAGTGTCTTTTAAAGATTTTTTGTCTTTAGTACAGCAAATAATCATTCACGGTGTGTTTAGCAAAATTGTTAGCCCTTGAATAAATAATAGGGTACAGTAAATATAATTATGTTCAATGTATTATTTAAAAATTCTTTAATTACTCATAGTAATTTTATCAGTATGGCAAATAGAAATGATACTAATGGAAAGTCCACATATTTCCAAAAGATAAAAGATTTGACTGATTTTGAGAGAAGAGCAATATTGTAGGCTCATCTTAAGACATCTACAGCTCATATATTGAAAAGAGGTGGATTGGAGATGTAATAAAATTTGGCATCAGGAGCTACACTGTTGATTGAATTTGAAAGAGAGGATTGGATAGTTGGTCCAATATATTAGCGCCAATGAATATTTTGAGCAAGAAACATCTCTGTGATAAAAAAAAAAAACAGTTCCCAACTAGCAAACTTAAGCACTCGCAACATAGAGCCCTGGGATAGCAAGATTATAAGCCATTCAAATGCTATCAAATCTTTTCCTAGGTCGAAAATACTTTGGAATCGTAATGCACTAGTTCGAATCCCAGTTCCATTTGCATTCATAATTGGAATTATACCCTTGGGAAAATGTATGAATTCTCGCATTCCCTCCAGCTATGGATTAAATAGCGCATATTGTGTTATTTCAAAAATACTATGTGAGGATAAAAAAAAAAAAAAGAATGTTTATCAGAAAATGATTGTTCTCGGCATAAAATGACCTGAAAAGGTGATATGTTGTAAAACAAAACAGACGAACAAACAAATAAAAAAGGTTTTAAGATGATCCATCTACCAGAACCCAATTCAGATGTCCTTTTGGGTTTACCATAATGGATTAATGATTTTTCTAGCTATTTAACCAGCTAAGCATGAAATTGATATGCAATGCTATACAAGATTAATTTACTCATTACTGAATTTGATCTGACAATACACTAGTCAAGAATTGCTTGATGTTTGATTGCATGACCAAACTAGAATTGAGTTAATAATTAGTAATTACCTAAAAGTATTGGTGTGCCACATCTACAGTTATCAATTATAAACTTAGATGAAAAGGTCCATATGATTTTTTCCATGACTTCAGGGTAAATGTGTGTATAGGCAAAATTCTTTCATTTAAACATTGCAACTAACAAACAATCAAACAGATAAAAAACATCAATCCGTAAAGTTATAAAGAATTACCATCGAAAAAAATGTGACAAAAAAGATACAACAATGTAGCCACCCCCTGAAGATGGACTTAGAGAAGTCCGAAACCGCTTGGGATTATGGAATATATATATATATATGGTGACTGCGACTTCTTAATAGAAGAAGGTCAACCCTGATGTCCGTTGATGCCGGTTGCCTGTATAGATAATTAACATTAAGTACAACACACTCCCTTTCCATTCAGCCTTTAACCAGTGATAAGAAGAGCAAGATGACTGATTGGCAATGGGAATATGAAAGAGAGATAAAAATGATAGAATTGTACATTTTTCTATAATTCAAATAAATTCTTTCAGATTCATTCTTTCTCGTCAAGAATGTAACATTTTATGAAACAAGACTTTCCAGCACAAGCACTCATTTATCTTCGAAACTGTTTTTCTTTCGACCCAATGAATAAACTGAAAAAATCCACCCTACTAAACAAATTAGACCCATCAACTCAATGAGAGTAACTCATGTAGGGCAACACTGATTGCAAAACCTCAGAGGTAAAATGCACACTTAAAACTAGCCTTGTTCCCAACTTGGGTTTGTGCTTGACCAAGTAGATATATCCTAGCCTGATAGATTTTTTTTTTCTTTGATGAGTCATTTAGTCTTTCAGTCAATCTGTACAAAGTAATTTTATGCTTGTTCTTTAACATTAGCAGCATGTAGGAATTTCTTTAAGAATGATTTGTTTCCCAATAAAGATATAATAAAACTCTCAAATCTTTGAGATGTGACCATAAAATGTGGTGTATCATTCACTAAAGCATGCACAATGTTTTTTCATATCAATTAGTTCAAAGTAAAAGATATCTCTTGTTTAATTTCCCACTCTGATAATGAGTCATATTTTCTAACCTCAAATATCTTCAATAATCAGATCCTACACTCTAAATTTTCAGTTTCTGTTAATTCCCACTTTATTATAATCGATTACAATACAGAAATTATGAATAATTCAATAAGAATTAACTGAAGATAAACCTGAACCTTTATTAATATCATTTGTAACTTTCCTATCAAAATTTCAAATGAAGTTTAAGTCCTTGAAAATTTAAAGAAAGAAAACAAATTTACTTAACTAAATAGATACAAAATCTACAATCTATTTTATTGCCATGAATATTGTGCTCAAGATTGATTCTAGATTACTAAGAATGATAGACTATGGCGTTTAAAGAACTTTTCTTTTTTTCAGATGATAAAAAAAATTTAATTAAAAAATAA
This sequence comes from Xipholeptos notoides, assembly GCA_036873565.1. NCBI lineage: Eukaryota > Metazoa > Mollusca > Cephalopoda > Idiosepiidae > Xipholeptos > Xipholeptos notoides. The sequence continues at coordinate 8,620 of JAYKTE010319442.1, read as the reverse complement.
AAAATTAATACAATAATGGAATTTTACAAATGATGTATTGTAGGTTTTTTTTCACTGTGTCTCAACAAACCAAAATGAAATCTTCAGTTCCAAAATTTTTAATAATGATATCATTATCATGTGGAACAATTCTAGCACAATGGTAGGAAAAAATTTTCTAGTCTTGCATAAATGTATTAAAAAATTAAATGTTAGTAATGACAACTTTAATTCAACTAAAAATAACAATGCCATCTAATTTACACATTGTATTGCATCCAATATTGTTTATTATTATTTGAATTCTCACGCCATCACATGCAGCACTTGAGTGCTGTTCATGACCAGTGGTTTTCACTGGAGCCAGTGTGACAACTAGTCTCCTCCTGATGCTCCAGCAGAACCTGCTCCATCCTAGTCAGTGACTGTATGGTGCTACTTCTCCTTGGGCTTTCACCCTAATATCTCTGCCTCTCACACCCGGCATCAGCAGGATCTTGATTCTGCCAACACCTGCTGGTGCCTTCCAAAAGCATAGTGATAATAAGTTTCCTGTGGCACTTCAGCATCTCTTGCAGTCATCAAATGCAAGTTCCTCACCTCAATCATTTTTTATCCTTCCCTCATTCTCTATCCATTTTGTTGGGTTCAATTTTCATTGTCCAAGGCATTATTATACAGTGTTTTTGGAACACTCCTTACTCCTTTAGAGTAAAATATAGAGGGTGGGAAAAGTAGTCTTTATCAAATGTGTTCTTCTGAAAATGGTCATCATTTGTCAGTAATAATCTTTCAATCATAAACATTCCATAATGGCATTGTTTACTAGATTTTTTTATGTATATTAGAAGTTTAAGTTTTTCATACATGTCTCATTAAAGAAAACTTTAATATCTTCCATTCTATTTTTTCTTGTTTCTGAACAAGGTTATTTGTTTTTGTTTTGTTTTGTTTTGTTCAGAAACAAGAAAAAATAGAACAGAAGATCCTGAAAAGGAGGATTAAAGTTCTCTTTAATTAATAATTGAATTCTGCCAAAATACACTAAATTTAAAGTTTAAGATTTTTGTTGAAATATTCACCAAGTTTTACTTTCCTGAAAAATTATTTATTGTCAGTGATTTCTAGCATCCAAAGCAAATTGACAGCTCAAAGAATGAAAATACTGAGATTATTTTGCAGACACCTGAATAAATGGAATTCAGAAAGAGCAATACCTGGTGAATAAAGAGTCTAGAGCAATAAATTCTTGTGAAGCTGACAATTTTTGTCTGGTCACCAAAGAAACGTGAGGTCTGTGATTATCCTGGTATTTAGCGAATCCTGGGCATTTTTCTTGAATTACTGCATTCAATCCATCAACTTGTCAGCAATATTTTTCCACATAAAGTCACTAATTGCTTTGCGGAAGCTTTTAGTATAGAATTCTTTTCCAATCCCAATAGACATAGAGCATGACTTTCTAAGACTGAAGACCTGCTTTTAGAAATGCTGAAATCCGTGTTAGTCCATTTCACTGACATATTTCTGCATTCTTGTAAACCATCGAATTCTCATCACCCTTCAGAAAAGGTGCATTCTCAAATAGAAATATGATTTTAATGGTTCTTTTTACTCAAATCATATGGCACCTTAACATTGTAATAATTTGAGTTTCCAATTTTGATTTAGCGCTTATGGATGAGGGATTTTAATATTTTAAGTGATTCTGTCTATTCTAACCATGTATAAAGTGAGTCGTTCTTAATCAATGTTTTGATTCAATCGTCATCAGGCAAGGATCTGTTTGCATATTTATCATCAATTAAGTTTTACTCAATTGCCGTAAACTTTGCAAACCACTTCCATATTGTTCCATCAGTCTAATATAAGTATCTTTACTGCAAATATCACATCTTGTATCTTTTTTTTCTCGTTTGAAAGGCATTTTTGTCGGGAAGTCTACTTAGACCAGTGAATAAGCAGTCGGACTTTGGAATCATAGCACGCTAGTTCAAATCCAAGTTGTTCTGTTCACATTCATATTTGGACTAATACCCTTGGGAAAGGTATGAATTCACACATTACCTCCAGTTATGGGTTAAATATTTAGTGTGGACAAAAAATAACCTTTAACAAAAATAATTGCTTTCAGAATTAAATGACCTAAAAATGTTGATATGCTATAAAACACAAACAAAGGCACTTTTGCCCTTATTTCAATAGAAAAGTATCAAGTGCTTAAAATGCACTTTTTGTCTTCTATTTTCAAGGAGTTGGAAATCAATATAAGCGACTTTAAACTTTCTTTCTAAAGAGATAGCTTTAAACTGTGCTCTAATCAGACATTTAAGCACATATGTGTCATTATTTTGAAATGAATTAACATTAATTAAAATATGAACTTCTAAGAACTTTTTAGACAACCATTATAATGAAGCAATTTTTCTGCAATTTAAAGAAATATATGAAAACTAAAACAAACAAGAAATATAGTCAAATTATATATATACAAGGGTAAATTAAAAAGTTTTAAGACAAATTGAAGAAAAACTTTATTTATGGAAGTTGCAAAATCATTTTTCGACCTAAGATCCAGGGTGCTTCAAAAAGATTGGTTCACCCAATTATTTAGTATAAAATCAATGAATTAATAATGTTTTACTTTAAAAAATTTCAACAGGTGTATTTTAGTGAATATTCTGATTGTATAATTTTTAACCATTTTTATTTAGATTTAAATCTTATTTTTACCAATTCATTAAAATGTAGCCATTTCAAAGAGATAGGTTCATATTGTAATATCTTGATCAAATGGAAGTTTATTCATGAATAAACAGTCAATTATTTATCTAGAGCATGAAAAAATAATTTTATTCATTAAATAAAAAAAAAAGGGAATTTAATTGTTTATCTTTTTTCCTTGTGCTGCAGTCTGTTTGATACATCGATCGTGCATGCTTTCGCTCAGTCTGGACTGCAAATCTTGTGGAATCTTATCCCAAGCCTTTTGTCTCACTCTTTTTGCCAGGAAATTTTTTCTTTCCATTATTGTCCTTTTTTTTTGAGTAGCTGTTTACAACGTTGGCAGACCTAGCGATTTGTTTTAAAATTGCCCTATTTGACAAATCAGACGATTTTAATCCATCTATTACTCCTTTCTGTTAATTTTTTTTTTCTTCCCGTGGTTAATTTTTAGTTTTAAATTATAAAGTTTATGTGAAATTTTACATGTAGCTATGTTTATACAAGCAAACCTTTCTTTGTGAGACATATAAATTATAATAAATTGGAAAAAATAAGACTAAATTTAAAATAATGCAATAAAAAATATTCTCTAAAATACACCCCAAAAAAGGTTTTGGGAGTAAAATTTGAAAATATGGTGATTTTTTTTTTTTTTTTTTTTTTTTTTTTTTTTACTCCCCTTAAGTTGGATAAACTTAATCTACTCCTGCAAATGATGCTTCCATTGAGAAATTTTTTCTTGATAAAATTCTGAATTGTATGAGACAAACTGAAGAAAAAATTTATTTATGGAAGTTGCAAAATTATTTTTTTTACATTAGATCCACCTAACTCAATACGCTTTTGCAAGGGATGTTTCAATCAAGAAAATCCTTCTTGATAAAATTTTGCTCTATTTTCACTCAGTTTTGCTCTATTTTCACTCAGTTTGTCTTAGAACTTTTTGACTTACCCTTGTGTGCATATATATGTAATGCAACTGGATCAAAACCTTATGCTATTTTTCCAAAATGGAAGGAGTGCTCACTTAAAACAAAGAATAAAGTTGCCCACTTAGGAAATAAATGTAAGTAACTATAACACCTTTTTAAGATTGTACTGGCTTTTCATTTCTTGTGCTATTCTATGAATTTACAAATGAGATGACTTCTATTAACAATGATTGTTCTTGACATTATATCAACAAAAATGTTTATATGACAAAACCATGCTATTTTCTGTCTCATGAAACATCCGCAGTTTACCTCCTTCAACATTCTATTGCCTTCAGTAGAGTTGTAACAGCTTGGACTTCGTGAATTCTAGTTTTAATCAGTTGATTACTTTCACATAGACTAATGCCCTTCTTTTCCTCAGCTGTGGGTTAAATAGTAGTAATTTGTTTGCCAAAAGTAAATATTTGTTTAAAATAATGGCTCTAGCATTAAATGAGAAAGGCTGAGAAGCTAAATAAACCTTCATTATGTTGAGTTTATATTTCTAACTAAATTCCAGTAAAATACCAATTATCAAGTCCATATGAACTAGCCAACAGATTAGTCACTCCTAACTTTCCTTGCTTTTTAATAATTGTTGAATATTTTAACCTAATTACATATTTAGTTATGCCATTTGACTCCTTATTTTGTTCGGCTGAAGCATGAGTGGTGACTGACACACTACCAATACAGCAGGTCAAAGGCTACACTTGCTTCTCAGACTTTGTTTACAGTTCAGACTAGTTTGTTTCAATATGGAATAGTGAGTGGGGAAGGGGATTAGTATGAACTGGACCTTCTGATTAATTCTAAACAAGGCCATTGGTTGGATTGAATTGCCTCTGTTCATCTTGGCTTTCATTTACTACTTATTAATAATAGTCTGCATATTCAATGTTTTATTGTTCTTGCATTCGTGCCAAACATGAGAATTAAATACCTGAAGCAGAAGTAGTGGCTTTGTTTGAGGGGTGGGTGTCACTGATTGGTCGGTTGGTTGGTGAAGTTGGACATAATATTTAATTATTTCATCTGACATGATTCTACTTTTATGATTCTATATTTATATACTTAATACATGGACATAACTAGAATATTTTGAATCAGAAAGCTTGTTAGTCGCTTAGGTTGATCTTTGCTGCTTTTTAAATTGGATACTATTAAGGGTATTGACCTAAAAATCTCTGGACTTTTGTAATCAGTGTTGCCTTTCACCTAGAAAAATTACTCTCCCGAGTTAACGAGCCTCATCTGCCCGAGACAGCTGAAAGTGAATGTAGTGGTTTTTGACTCGGATTTGAACTCCTGTAAAATGATTCCAGAGACCAACCTTTTTCCACTGCTCCAACCTTGCTGCCCCATCTATACATATATATATATGTATGTATGTATAGGTGACTTATAAATACAGGCAAACTTACTTTACAGATTGATATATTGCCACATTCCTTCCAGCTATGGATTAAATAGTGAATCTAATGGTATTCACACAATGTGCTGATGAAAGATATTTATTGAAAATGATTGTTCTGGACATTAAATAATTGATAAAGTTTGATATGCCATAAAACAAACCAATACATCTATACAAGTACCATGTTATTCTTCTAATAGATTTTTTGTTTCAAAGAGAATAAACTTTGTGTGTAATATCATTGTCAATATTTCTGGAAAAATTTTGTAGACTTTTTGAGTCACTATAAATTAGTCCCAAAATGTTCCAGTTATCAAGAAATAAGTGAATGTATTAGACTGAGTGGGATTTGAACCTGTTTACTATCATTTCATTGTCCAAGATATTACCATTGCTCTACTGGGTGTTCTCTTGGAAGAAAATACGGAAATTACAGAAATGTTCATTAGGGTATGTGAACAGCAAAATTCTGAATATGAATTCGTACCCAAACAACCAATGTAGTAGGATGTCCACTTCTATATATAATTTGCTGTCCTATCCAGCCAATCAACAGCAGACCAGACCATTCACAAATAAATCATATACTCAATAGAGTTCAATTGAATGCATTCATTCTTGGCAGCCATCTTTACTGTCAATGGTTGGTGACATTTATGATGACAATCTATTCACTTTGTCAATAGCCTCTTTTTCTCTTTCATTTTGTCTCTCTTTTTGCCTTCATTTTTTTTATTCTACTTTTTTAGTTTTTCTTATATACAAAGTTTATTTGCTTCAAGTATTCAAGTTGCTTAAAATCATGTTCAGTTCATGCAAATAACATTTTTTCTACAAATGCTTTATTTAATTTTATTTTTTCAACAATAAAAAAAAGATAGAAATTAATTGAATCAATCAAATAAGATTCATTTATTAATTAATTGTTTTACTTGCCCAGGAATGTTCCTTGGCACAGCTCAGTGCATGCGCTACAAAATTGTAATATGCTTGTTCAAATTTCAATTCCTCCTTTGTGTTCACTTTTGGGTTAATATTCTCGCAAAAAGTATAAATATCCTTATTCATAGGGCAGCTAGGGTGGAGCAGTGGTATAGGCTTGGATTCTGGAATCTATTTACATGTGTTCAAATTCCAGTAAAAACCATTACATTCACTTTCATTCACTTGGGTAGATGAGGCTTGTTAACTCGGCAGAGTAACTCATCTAGGTGTAAGGATAACACTGATTCCAAAAACCTAGGTGGATGAGACCTGCCAACTCAATATAAGTAACTCATATAGGTGAATTATACTGATTACAAAAACTTCAGGGATACAATGATCCCAATAATCTGGCCTTGTGTCTAACTTTGGTTTGTGCTGTACCAAGTAGATATATCCTCCATTATGCTCACTTTTTGGTTAATACTTTTGCAAAAGATATAAATCTCTTTATTCACATTTAGCTATATGTTAAATAGTATAACCATAGTGCTTTTAATAACTTGATAATAAAAAGCTGTTTATTAATTACTGGAAAGAATGATGTACCTTAACATCAACCAAATTCCATAATTTGTAGTTATATTTAATCTTAATAGTTTTCTCTTTAAACTGTTTTCAATTATATTAGTTGTTTTAAAACAAGATTTATCTTGGGCTATCTCAGAAAGTATACCTTTTTTTTTTTTGTTTAGTTGAATAATCATAACCCTGTGCACACACCAAAAGCTTTTTTGATATAAAATCTTTAACCTCCTATACCCAATTAATTGTTCCTTCTTTTACCAAGTTATATAAAAAGAGATTTTACCTGATAAAATGCTTTGATTGCCTTGAATAGAGTTACACTTGATCATTTTACAATTACCCTTACTGTAAGGTCAAATGCCAGATGTAATCCAAAAATGTGTTTTCAATATTTATCAGTTCCCAACTTAAACAAACATTGATCAACTGGTAAAATATAACAAATAAAAGTTGAGCCAAAGCAAGGAGTTTTTCAAGGAATTTTTTTACTTTTGTGAATTCTATCTTTAGCTCTATTCATTTAACCAATAAAAATGACATGAAATTTTCAGTAATTAGATCACCAGTTAGAAGTTTTGGGCCATAAAAATGTCCATCAAAGCTGAAGCACTGCATTTTCCTCTAGAGAGAAATTGAAGACCTCATCAAACACAAGAAAAAAACCCAAAAGAACAAAGTCTCTCTAGGCAGTAAAACCTCTGGACTGAGAAACACAAAACCTAGAAATACAGCAAACCAAAGAACATAAATGAAGTTAAGAAACCAGCAACAGTTAAGTTTGTTAGCTTCTGTTTTCTCTCCAATGAAAAGTGATATATTATATATGAAAATCTATATATATATATATATATATATATATATATATTTCCATAGGGCAGCATCATGTATGTAGTTATATATGAAAAAAAATTAGTCATCATGATCATAGCTCTCTCTCTTGGTGTTTGTTTTGGGACTAGTCTGATCAGCTTTGCTGATATGTGAACAGATGCAAAGAAACAAGGAATAACGTTATGCCATCAAATTTTGTGTTGAAATTAAGAAAACCAAACAAGAAGCTTATGGAATGTTAAAGGAGGCCTATGGGGATGAACAGATGAGTCAAGCAAGTTTCTATCAGTGGTTTTACAGATTTTCTGAAGGAAATGAACAGGATCAGAATGAACCCAGATCTGGAGCACCAAACAGTGCGCGCAAGGAGGAAAACATTGAGGAAGTGCGATGATTAGTGATGCAAGACTGTGATAACTGTGAGGATGATATCTAAAGCTGTTGGTATTAATATCGCTAAAGTGGAGACAGTTCTGACCAAAGATCTGAATCTCCACAAAGTCATTATTCATTGAACATACACTGGTGACCACCTGGATACCCGACAGGGTAATGAAACTGGTACAACACCCACCCTACAGCCCTGACCTAGTTCCATGCGACTTGTTCCTGTTTCCACATAAAACAACCTCAACGGAGCAGTAAAAGGCATCAGAAAACTACCTGAAGGGACTATCAAAGAAGGACATTGAGGAGATCTTCCAGGATTGGAAGAGATGCGTGAAGAAGTGTGTAGATGCGGGAGGCCATTATTTTTAAGGGGACAAAGTTTTGTAATCTTATAAAAATGAATATTATTTCTCCTGACATTTTCTCATTACTTATTGAACATACCTCACTCTGTCTCTCTATACATACATACATATATATATATATATGATGGACTCTCCCGTCGATTTCGACGTATGAGGTCTTGACAGGAACACTTTAAGATGCCTTCGTTCTTTCACGCTTTTCACGCAGTTGGTCAATGTCAGTCGCAGAGAAACGTCTGATGCCCCACTGGCAAGCAGTTCGCCATTCAGGCCTGCAAGAAGCATGTTGTTCAAAGTCACGATGAGCAATACTGGCAGATGTCAAAAGATCTTCAGCCTGTCCTTGAGACGCAGCAAAGGTTGACCGACATTCCTCCGTCCACTGTTGAGCTCACCATACATCAGTTGCTTTATGTATATATATA
>JAYKTE010319331.1:0-11214 GCA_036873565.1 Xipholeptos notoides | reverse complement strand
CGAGACAGCTGAAAGTGAATGCAATAGTTTTCACTGGGATTTGAACTCGTGTACTACGTATCCAAAGACCAAGCTTTACTCACTGCTCCAACATAGCTGCCCTATAGGTTATGCTAGTATTTATGACTCAATTAATATAAAATGTATGATTTACTAATAAAAATGTATGATAAATTACGTTTGTCTTACACAGTGTGTCTTTATTATATACAAATTTGCAAAAATGTGTAGGTACAGATAAAATACATACCCTTCATCACACATATTATGATTTTAGTGTAACAGTAGAGAAATATTTGAAGATAGAAAAACAAAGGAAAAATAAATAGTAATTAATGACTTTAAATGGACACAAAAAGAATTCATCACAGAAAAAGAGAGTAGAAATAAAACTATTAATAAAATCAAAGAAAAAATACAAAAAATAAAATCTAAAATTTGAATGAATTTTTGTTTAATTTGATTGATTATTTTTTATCATGTTTGAAGACTTCCACTGATGATTACATTTTGTTGATAAAAATATTTCTAAAAACTTAATTTTCTTATAATTCAGTGCTAACCAAAAAGTTTATTAAGATTATTTATATGAATTTTAGATTTTAACAAATTATTGTAATTTCATTATATACTCCAGGGTGAAAAGTGCTTTGCTCTGAAATGCCCAAATTTACAAATAACTATTATAGCAAAACTCTAATGAGCAAAATTATATTATGAGGAGATAGTAATATCCCTTTTTCAAAATGATATTCAGTTAAATATTCTATGATGGCTATCACTAATATAGTTGTTATAATAAAAATATAAATGTTCAAAGTTGAAAAACTTGTATAAAGTATAAAAGATTCAAATAAAAAACTTCAAATGTTTCAATGTATAAATTGATATTCTAAAAACTAATACAATAAATATCTATTCAAATTATTTAGACTTCTACTTGATTATTTTATTCATGACATTTCAGCTGATATGTCTTTTGACCATCTTCAGGAATTGTTAAAATTTTGGAGTCTTCTCAGAACTTTGAACTCAACACTTCATTTAATCTTTTCGTAAGTGAAGATTCTCCACATTTTGTAAGCATAATCGTAAACTAAAACATTAAGAATATAACACTAAAGATAAGAATAGAAGTCTAAATAACCTGAATAATGAAAATGATTAAAACTCACTTTATAATTCAGGTAAATGATATTACATACATTACAAAATAAATTTCCACTAAAGAGTTATTAATTGCATAGTTTGTAAAAAATGTTGACAGTAAATAGTTTATATCTTTTATAAGTAAAAACTGAATTTTATTCAAATTAATTGAAGTCCTAAATTAAAAAAAAACAACAAACATTTGTTAAAAGATTTAGTTAAGAAAATAGTATATAAGATAAATAGAAAACTAGAAAAAGATAGGAAATAGTTTCAATCATTCTCACAAAAATACAATATAGATTACACTAATCAATGTTTGTTAAAAAGAAATTATGAATGTTAATCATATGTTTATGACCAGAAGTATCCTTATTTTCCCTCACCTCAGAATAATTTTTCACACTATATTTCAGAAAATATTTTAATTTAGGTCTATAATGCTCATTTTACTTTAATAAATTTTTGCCTATAGTTTGAAATCAATAGGAAGTCTTCAAACTTGATAGTAGAAAAATACATTGGATTTTTTCTTTCTTTCCTTTTCTCTTTAGGTCAATTTGATTATTTCACAACATTTTTGTTAGATGTTAGAAAAGAATTCATGAGTTGACCATGTATTCAAAATTACAAACAATAAAAATAAAACCAAAACTTTGTTTGTTAGAGTGAGTACAACTTTTGGGTTAGTGTGGAAGTGAAGCATAAAAGTTACACAAGAAAGCTGAAGGAACTCAAGTGAATAAATGTTAAAGAAAGCAAGTGAGAGGATGGAAGGCTTTGAATATTTTTTTCTCTCTCTCTCTCTTTTTTTTCATGCATAGATACAGGGAAAATGATGTAATAATGATGAACTTGATCCAAGAACAGACCAGGAAACACCATTCAGTTGAGTACACAAGCAGGAAAGAAAACATGGAACACAAAAGGGTTTTCAGACAAATATTGCCGTTGAAAAAAAAGAGAAAAAGTGAAGGAAGTCAAGTTAGAGATTGTTTTGATCCTTAAGAAAAAAAAAAGAAAAAGACAAATGAGCAAATGAGATGAAATGATGATTGTAAAAAATTCCTTAAATTATTAATCATTTAACAAAAATGTCACTGTTATTGTCTTCATTATTAATGAAACACAGAAAATGTTTGTGTCTGTATGAGAAATGATGGATTTCAGAGGATCATTTTGAACAATTATGAAATGACCACAATAAAAAGTACTTGACTGAAATCCTCAAAAATAAAATAGAATTTTAAAAAAAGAAAGAAAACAACACCTTTTGTCTTATTTTTGTTTATAAATCTGTATTCAGTTTTTGATATCTTCTTGGAATGTCAAACTTAGGCCTTAAAATCATATCTCATGGAACACTGGACATCTATAAATCATATATTGATATTTTCTTCTTTTGAAAATATTACATCTCATAAATTTATCATCAATACTAATTAATAATTTTTCAAACCTAAGATTATTTTTAGTATATTAAAAATATAACCTTGAAGCAATAAATGTTAAAAATTGATGATTATCTTTATAAAAACGTTAAGAATATTTAGATTAACTATCAATGTTCACAAAGTTGGAAAAAAATTGAGAAATTGCAAGTCTTGGGACCTTAAATTGATTTTGTTCTGCCTAAAAAGGTTTCTTTTGCAGGCACTGTCTTTACTAGCAAACAAATTAGGTATTTTTCAGCAGTGAGATTTACTTTAGATTAACTTAAAGCTGTTATTTTTTTAAAAATCAGATTATCTTCATAAATTCTTTCCCAAACACATATGTATTTGATTTTATTGGAAAATAATGAAGAAATACATTTTCTTTCAAACTTCTTTATATTGTGATTATCTAAAAAAAACTAGTAGAGCTAATTGAATCAGTATTTGAACCAAAAATTCATATTTTATCTTGAGAAATATAATTTGGTACAATTTCCAAGATATTTTAATCACTAAAATACATAATTTGATTAAGACTAATACTGTTTTACTGGAATTTGTTAACTATAATGATTAAAATCAGTTAAAAATAATTGTCAGAATATTGTATTTACTTTTATTCAATATTCTATATTTTTTTCAAATACAGAAATATAATTCTAACATTTTGGAAACAAATAACAATGAGAAAATAAAAGACAAATGATCTACCCGTACCTCCTATCTAGACTTTTTAAAACCAATTCAACAAAAAGGTAAGGTAATAAAATTGTTAGCTATGTCTTAATTGATGATATTGCTCCACCTTGTTAAACTGATGAGAGTTTTCAATATTCGCATTTGAATTTTTTAATTTTATTCTTGATTTATATAATTTTTGCTTAACATTTTTCTGTTATTTGAAATTGGCATTACATTTACAACTGAGGATATTATCCATTCTATCAGGATTTACTTTGCAACTATTATCCAATACAAAAGATCAGATTTTATATCATCATATTAAGGCTGCAATTTATAGACTGTTAGTATATTAAAGTAAATTGTTGTATTGGAATAAGAGTCTACAGCATTTTTGTGTGTATTTATGAATACAGTATATAAACACATTTCTTTAAAAATATGTCTGTAGATTTTGTCAACTGACAAAAACACTCCAATTTTTTAGAAAAAAAAAGTTGATATAAAATGTTTGTCAAGTCAATCCTTAAAAAATGTACCATTTTGATAGTTTATCATCACATCATTCATGAAATATTAATAATTGAGGTCAGATATAAGACAAATTTGGAAAGAAAGCAAACTAGTGATGCAGTAATCTTTAGATATTTATTAAAATTTATCAAGTGAATTTTGAAGTGAGAAAACAAGGAAAAGTTTATTTTACTTTGTTACTTTGTCTTGTTAGTAGGTGGTTTTTATGTCATTTTGGCAAACGATATCAAAGGCTGAATAGGGTGCTGAATATTTCCATATATTTTTTTCAATGTCATTGGATGTTAAAATAATTATAGATTATTACTTATTTTGTTGGGCATATATTTGATGATTCTTTTTACTGTTTAGATCAAATTTATGTCATTTTCATTTCTAATATTAACAAATATAGGAAAAGGTCAACTCCAAAAGTATACAAGAAAAAGAATTTCCATTATGAAATGAAATTGCATCAAATAAAAGAGCCGTAAGTATAATAATGGTAGATATTGTCAAAGTTTTCAAAAGTTTTTCATTGTGAGGTTTTATATTGTTCAAAAGTCATTTGATAGGTTGGATTTCCGATGTTTAGAAGTGATAAGAAAAAATTAGATTTACATAATTATCTCCCTTTTTTTTGACATTTAAAAAAAAAAGTTATGACCTTTTCTTTGCCTTGTAAAGCATTTAAAGCTTTAACTTGGGTCCAAAGTTAATCAATGATTCCATAAATACATTGAGTAAATTAAACTTGTATAACAAACAAAAATGTTTATAAATTTTAGCTTAGTTTGGCAAAAATCAAAGGTTATCAAGTAAATAATGAAACTGAGCTCATAGATTACTCATCAAATACTGCAGAATAAAGTGTATCAACCCTTTGGACCATGAAGAGCCCTGGTGACCAAGGTCAAAAAATGACACTGCCAATATTTTTCCACTCTATTGTTCTCAAATAGTACAGCTCTGATTGGCTAGTTGGTAATTTTTCTAAGTCAGGGTCCAAAGGGTTAATCATTATAACTCTGCTGGATAATCTTTTATTGGATAGTTTATTATTTTATAAGATAAATGTCTATAGGAGATTTTATTTTAAACTAATAGTATGATGATTATGATAAAGAGTATTCAGTAGAAAATGTTTCCTACAAATTTAGAAAATGATAAAAATAAGAGATTATAATATAAGAATCATATTACTTAAATATGTGCCAAAAAAATCAACTTCAAAGTAAACAAACAGATTGCAAAAACTAATTGTGTTAAGGTTATTTTGGATTTAAAAAAAATTATTTCTGATAACTGATATACCAAAATTATCATTATCTTCTCCTTTTTACCAAATTTAAAAAAAATTACTAATGTTGTATAAATAGTGTTAAGTATGTTCTTAGAGGTTCATAACCTTATAACACCCACAAATTTTGCATATATATATATATATATATATGTATGTATGTATGTATGTATGTAGGGAATATATATTTCTAGACAATATTAATTGGAAATAAGACAAATAGGAAAAATTTGGTTGTTTTTTTTTTATATCAGGACATATGTTTTGCTGTATTAAAGCATTTTCAACGGTTAAAATATATTTTTTATATACTTTCTTCTACATTTTATCTGTTGAAAAGGCTTTAATACAGCGAAAAATATGTCTGGATATTAAAAAAACAAGCAAATTTTTCCTATTTGTCTTATTTTCTATTAATATACAAATGTGTACATGAGTTAGCTTTTTTGAGAAATTTTGAAAGAAAATAATTCACCAATTTATTTGGCTTTCTTCACAAATGTGATATAAATAAGCATTTGTTTATGTTATTTTTTCATTTTATATCAATATCATATTTGAGCCGAGTAAATTGGCGAAGCATGTCTTGATAATCACATATTTAATTGACTTTTTTTTTCAAATTTGTCAAAAATTGTATTTTATCCTGTCAGAAATATATCTATGTATATTCTTCTCATATATATATATATATATATATATATATATATACATACACAAAAACATACTGTGTGTATGTGTGTGAAGTAGTAATTAAAATATATTTAAATAGAAACAGACTAAAGATATTATAATCTGGACTTTTTTCATTATCTTATATGGATTTATCAAAAGGATTATTAAGTAAAAATGTGAAAGGCTGTTATTATGTTGCTGTAACAATGTAGAGTATTTTATTCAGGGGATAATTTTATTCCATTTTTTGTGCTGTTTTTAATGTTTCAACGGTGGTAATTGAATAATTTCTTATCTTCCTTTAAAATTGTTCCATAGTACAAAAATGATCCAATATATGCTCAACAAGCCGAAATGACAAATAATAGAATCTATAATTATTTTAACATTTAATGTAATTCAGGCTGAAATATATATATATTTTTATAATACACATATGTGTGTGTATAGAGACACATATATATATGTATATATGCTAAGACATATTTACACATATATCCTTTGACATTTTTTAATGTATATTTAGAATATGTATCAATCTTAAATCATATGTAGTTGATTTAATATTGTTTGTATATATGTGTAAATTTCGATTTACAAAGATAGTCTGATTTAGAGATTTAACTTTTCTATATTGAGAAGTAAAAATGAAAGTAAAATATATAAAACTTTTGATATATTTTTAACAGTGAAAACACATTAATACACATTTGTATAAGTTAGAATGTGTTTTTGTATAACTCCCATTTCAATATAGCAACATTAGAAACATGATGTGATTAAGAGCAGTTTCTATATATTAAGAGCCTGTCTGGCCATTGAGATGTATTCAAGCCAGACACATGCAATAAATAAGACACAATGTTAAATATAACATATACAAGCATGTTCATATTCATGTATATACACTTACATACATACCATTAGACATATGCAAAGAGTTTAGACTCACATGAATAAAGATTAGTTAGACATAATGAACATGAAAGACAAACATAGATACAATAAAGACAAGTACAACATAATGGTCAATAGAAACAAAATGCTCACACTTTCATACAAATATAGATGTATATGTGCTCTGATCTGACAACATAAAATAAACATTTTATATAATACATGATATGGATCTATGAAAAAGATAAGAGAAATGCCTATCTTCAACTGTTGAATATCCTAAAGTTCTGGTAATACATTTTCAGTTTATTGTCAACTAACTTTTGATTATCAAATAATAAAAAGCAAATCATTAATCCTTCTTAAAAATAAAAAATAATCTAATAATCTAAACTATGATATTTTTTTGAAATAATTTTTCAATGAAATTTGCATTGATTTTGTCCTTTTAATTTTTTTCTTTGTCTGTCTGTGTTTTATGGAATATCAACCTTCAATTTTTTAATATATTATTTTTACATCCTTTAAAAATATATTTGATAATGTATTCTTTCATAATAATATTTCTTGAATGAACAATATCTAGTTTTCTTTTTCTAATAAATAAAATTAAGTCCAAATTTCAAAAATTCAATCAAACTAGTATTATTCTTTTGTCTATTAAAGTTTGTTTTCCACATTGAGCTTTCATTATTCATCTTTCCAGACAATTGGAAATAGAATTATTAGATAGGATTGACATCTGAAGACCACTTAAGGTTCAAAATATCACCATAAAAACCAAAATTGAGAATAATACCCAAAAGAAAACAATATCTAAGAAATGCAACTCTTTTTTGAAAATAGCCTAGTTAGACACATGTAAGTTCAATCCACTATCATACAACATACAAAAAGTAAAATACCAGAATCATATCGAGAAACTTTTTAAAGTGTAAACAATTTGGTATAACAATCTAAAACTTGAATTATCTTTGATATTGACTGTTAAAAATGCTAAAATGCTTAAAAAATAACCTGAACAGATACATAATAGATAGCTATGATTTCCAGTGTTTCGCACTCCTATGAATCTGCAGAATCTTTTGACAATATAAAGCTCATACTATGGGATCTCCCACTGTTACCCTAAACATCTATATATTAATAGGATAGTGTGTGTGTGATCGTAAGTTAATTCTTTTGTGTTTCACACAATTGAGCAAACAAACAAACAAACAAACATTGATATTTAGTAATATCACAAAAAAAAAAAAAATATTAGCAATTTCTTCACCTTACAAAGTAAAGATTACAAAGTATCTTAAAAATTGCTGCAACATTTTTAGCTTTGATTTACTCTTGATCAAACAAAAATACATGTTCTGCATCAGTTAAAAAAATTGTGGTTTAAAACAAATATATTGTATTATTGCTTGCTTATTCAGCAAAAATGAACCTAAAATGGATTAGTAAATATGTACACAAAATATCTTGGCAACCTGCTTAAAATAGAGAATCTACATAGGGCTATATTATCTTCCTCTTTTTATTTACACTTATTTTAAATTGATACATTGATAACTTTAAACTTGTATCTCCTTAAACTTGTATTAAAACGTAAAAATATTAAAAAGTTAGTTTTACTCCAGTATTTTCAAATGAAATGATTCCCTTTAAATTTTCCCCATGAAAAGAAATATCTTCATTGAAAAAACAAAGGTAAATATTTTAAAAGGTATATTCAATGTCTAACCACAAAAGGTATTATGTAAGAGTAATGTTTTGTATAGGATTGTATGTTAAATAAAAAGAGAAAAAATAACACTTGAATAAACTTTCAGTCAAATTTAAAATGAATATTGATTGTAAAATTAAAGTGGTGATAAATCAAAGAACAATTATGTCAAAGTAAACCTGATAAAAAAATTAGAGGTTCTAAGAATAATTTTTTTGTTGTGGAAATTATACATTTGTTAAATCCAGTAATCAACTAAAGTCTTTAAAGAAAGATAAAAATTTATTCACATGAACTAGTTTTAACATTTAATCATATTTTACCATGAAAGAAAACTCTTGATAAGATATTCACAGAACTAAGATGTAAAAAAATTCAGAATATCAAAACCATAACCACCTAAATATAATAATAATATAAATTTTTAAAAGGTTGACTTCTTAAACAATATTTACACATGTGTTTGCAACAGAAATAATGATCAAATATCATTCTTCATATATAAAATATATAATGATCAAATAAGAGAAATAATGATCAAATATTATTCTTCATATATAAAATATATTATTTATGAATGTACATAGAATACTTTTGTGAAAAATGAAGTGAAAAATTTTGAATATTAAAAATTAATCTTTGACAATAGCTACGCATTAATGATTTCAGCTTCTAACATATAAAGTGATTATAGGAACCTATAATATAACTATAACTGATTATAGGAGAAAATAGAATTAATGTGACATGTAATGAAATATTCTTGTATCATTTGCAAATATATGGTCAAAAATTGACTGCAAATAAACAGTATAATAAAGTTGTGCATCTTGATGAAAAAAACTTACTTTCAACGGATTCAGCACTTGTGATCCACAAGATGCTGCCATTTTTCACAAAGTGTGATACATGTTGATGTGATTGAAAAATATCAGAAATATTACAGAAAATTGAAAAAAAGAGAAGAACCATGAGTTACCCATTATGCAAACATATGTATATAGCATACCTTAATTCATTCATAAGCAACTTTATTTGTGGGCTGTGGGCCATATAAGGCTTTAGCATATATGCCTGTATATATAATCATATTATTTTATTCTATGAAAAAAGTAATGTTGGAAAGGCATTCAAGAAGCAAAATTTGAGTATTATTTATGAGAAACTTAAAATAACTCTTGTTCATGTCTGTTAAATTATGGGAGAAACAGAACTGATCTTAAGTCTTCAGGCTACATCTGCCCAGTCATTCAGGGGAAACAGGTGTAGATTGCTTGAAGACATAATATTAGCTTTATTTCTCTGGTAAATATGCTTATATAGCAAAGCTTATATTTAAAATAAAACGTATTTCATAACATTAGAAAAATGCTAAATGCCCAAATGATTAGCACACAGCTATAGAGCAACAGAATGCTCATGCTTGCCTTATAAAATGAATGGTAACTAATACATACATATGCATATAAAATATAAAGGCACATACAGAGAAAGGACATAATAAGAAATATAGTGTAGATTTTATTTATATGATATATCAATTAAAAACTTTCCCTTTACTTTTAAAATATATCAACAGGAAAAGTAAACAGTGTACATTGATTCATTCTCTGGAAATGATTGGTTGAAAAATCAACCCGATATTACAAAGCTCTTGAACACTTTTTTAGAAAATTTCCTTTTTATTTTGTCCAATCTCTGTAAAAATGATAGCATTGGGTTAAAGCAGAGAGAGGCCACCAAGTTGTTTCTAGAGGCAAGGTTAGTTGCTAGAGGTAAAGAGATAGAAAAAAGACAAACGTGTGCATGGCAGTGAGCTCAGCAACCATTTTTTTCTTTCTTGTTACCATTGGTTTAAACTTTTATTTTTTTAGAAGTTGTAGAACTTGCAGAGCATTTAAAGGTAGCAGAAAAATGTACATGCTGGAAAAATCTGGGTAAGTAGGAGTATCTGCAACATGCAGTTATACCAAACATACAGTAAAACTAGCTGAGTGTGCTGAGGTTAGTTGTAGAGCTCACAATAACAGAAATCTTTCTTGGCTCTTTCTGGTTTGATTGATTTGGGAATTATTATAAGAACACTGGTTGCTAATTCTGACTGATTGAAGAAATGTGCACAGAAAACAACAACTTTATGTTACCAGTACTTTCAAACATAATTACATGAATCTTGTTTTTCTACAAGGTGAAATATTTTATTAAAACAAATAAAAATCTAGTAACATCCTCTATGATAAAGCAAATGGGCAATAGATAATTTATAAGTTTGCTTTAATCTTGAAAGATTCAACTGTAATACATAAATATGATATAAAAAAAATTGCTGAAAAAGAATTTCCAAAGTGCCACTGTAACTCTTTGTTTTATTTAATAAACATCTTTCTTAAATCTTCATCACTAATTATTATTAAAATAACTAAATAACATTAAAAGTAAGAGTAATGAAGGAGCAGATAAAATCACATTTTGGTTTTTATTCTCTCGTTCAAAACCAACTTTACTTTAAGTTTACTTTACTTTTAAGTTTTTATGACAGTTTCTAGTAGAATATCAAAATAAAAACTATGAAAAACTATTCCTATCAAATTCCAATCAATCAACAATAAATAAGATATACAGTATGAATCATCCTCAGCACTGTTCAGAGGAATTTTATTTCTTTGATTGTAATTTTAAATTGACTTTAAAAATAAATTGAAAGTAATCTAAATGCAGCTAAGATAACTTCTATAGTTATTTTTATTTAGAATTCTTATATATATATATATATATATATATATATATATATGTGTGTGTGTGTGTGTATCTATCTGTGTGTGTGTGTGTGTGTGTGTTCCTTTCCA
>JAYKTE010319220.1:0-11217 GCA_036873565.1 Xipholeptos notoides | reverse complement strand
TAGATAGATAGATAGATAGATAGATAGATAGATAGATAGATAGATAGGTAGATAGATAGATAGATAGATAGATAGATGAAGAATTCAGCAAAAAATTACTGTAAGAACTTAAATGAAGAGGTGGAAATCTTTTCAGAAAAGACTTTTATTGAGTCTTGATTAAAATGGGGAAATTCCAATTCTATGAAGTGCCAAACTGGCTGTCAACAAGAGATTACTCTTCTTGGAAAAACGAGACTAAGGATTACTTTGGTACTCAGTTAAAGTTTGGTGTGTTGTCAAGAAGAGCCAGTTGTCTGATACTAAATTCACACGTATATCACAGTCTGTAATTTTGTCTGTCTATCAAACAGTTGGAGGAGAAGTCCACTGGGTACAGTAGGTTGGCAGTCGGATTTCGGAATTTGTAATACGTGAGTTTGAATCCCAGTCGTTTCAGTTCCTTTCATAATTGGACTAATACCCTTGGGAATCGACTCCGTAACCACTGCCCCAAAAAGACCTCCCCACCCAAGGTTTAGTGAGCTATTTATTAATCTGCTTGTCCGGTGTCACCAAAAACTACGGTCATCTTATACAGTAATTAGAAAGAAACAAATTACCTACCTTTATAGATACTCTTTATCTTCTATAAAATATATTTCTGGTAAAACCAGAATTTGTTAAGAAATAATGTATTTTAATACTTTTTACGTAGCTTTGAAAAAAGACAACACTTCACTTGAACGACAGACGCTAAAACTTTTCCAAATTAGAAATTTGAAAAAAAAAGTGATGCTTATTTTTTTCTAATAATATCTACAGCAGTTTTTGGGGTTCTTTTTTCAGAGTTTGATTGAAATATATTCCCCTGATTATTCTCTTGAAGGACCACCTCATTCTAATTGTTTTCTTATATGATCAGATGGTACTGTGGAATTTACACGAGTGCTGCTACTTATATATACGCCAATGGATGTGGGTAAAAAAATAACAGTCATCACACACAAACAGTGAATAGAGCGGAACAAAATGCCTCCCTCTAATGACTTTCTACTGCATAGTATCACTTTACTACATACTTAAAAGCCTTTTCGATGTAAACTTTTTTTTTATGGTTGTTTTAAAATTTAAGGTTTTAACTTGTCTTTTTTTTTTTAAATATCAAGTTGTTTAGAGGATTCATTTTTATGGAAGTTTGAAAAAAAAATATTATTTAGAAAATAATTATTATTATTGGAATTTCCGTGTGTTCTGCTAGTGTATATTATCAGTGCAACAAACTCTACAAAGAAATGCAAAAAGTTTCCGGCTTGCGAGTTCCAGTCAGACGGCGAGAGAGAAAGATACAGATCGAGAGACAGGGTCAACAAAAAGGCTCAACTCTGAAGCATTTACTTGGCGGTTTAAGTGGCCACTATTTACCGGACGGACCAAGCGAATTGCATTAATTTTTTTTTGTTTGTTTGTTTGTTTTTGTTTGTTTGTTTGTTTGTTTGTTTGTTTTTTTGTTTGTTTTTTTTTTGTTTTTTGTTTTTTTACATAAATCTATATCGACATTGCGTTGGGCAAATACATTTGAGGTCCCGGTTCCAGTGACATTGAGATCAGGAAGGGTCAGGTCGCTGAGAGAAGGGACTGGACAAAGTAATATAAAATTGTCAGTGCGAGAGATAATGGTTGTATTTTTCCATCCCCAAAATATCTTCTATATTACAAAACGGTGAAACAGGTCAACTATAAATAGTAGAAAATCACCAGTCTCTAGCTCATTGGTTTGCGTTATCTTTAAAGGGTGCAAACTGACCAAAGACTCTCAATAGACACTAAATGTATCTTTAAATAATCTATCAATCCTCTATCTATCTATTTATCTACCTATCTATATTTATGTAATTATCTATCTACCTATTTTTCTCTTTATCTATCAATGTCTCTATATCTATGTAAGTACCTGTTTATCTATCTCTCTATCTTTCTATCTATATCTTTACCTATGTAAGTATATATCTGTCTATCTATCAATTTATCAAGGTATCTATATATATGTAAATATATATAAATCTATCTTTATCTATTTATGTATTTATCTATCTATGTATGTATCTATCTATTTTTCTATATCTCCATTTATCAATCTATGTATCTATATCTATGTAAGTTTATATCTGTATATGTAGGTATCTATTTATCTATCTATGTATCTATATCTATTTAAGTATCTATCTACCTTTCTATCTATATCTATTTAAGTATATATCTATATCTATGTAAGTATGTATGTACGGAGTGCATTCAATAATTTCCCAGACCATTTATATGGGCACTGTTATTGATAGAACACACATGAAACTCTAAATCCCTTCGAAGTAATATCCTCCCGCTGCAATGTACTTGTTGTACCGTTCCAACAACTTCTTGAAGGTCCCAGGGAATTCCACTTGTGTAAGCGTGTCAATCACCCTCGTCACAGCCTCTTCCATCTCAGGAATTGCCTCATGATGACAGCCTATAAGCTAAGGGAATAATAATAAAAAGAGCAAGGTCTGGACTATAGATGGGTGAGGAAATGATTTGATGCCCATCTTGGTCAAATAGTCTGTGACAAGGATGGATATTTTCTGAGTACCCTTAGGAAAAAATGCACGTAAATCTTCTGCACCTTTAATTCTTTTGTCTTCAGTAACCACACTCACATCAAACTGTGCATTAATTGTCTCTATAAACAAAAGACGTTTCTTGTCCATGAAATTCTTTATTTGGACAATCAACTCTAGTGTTCTGACTTGATAATCCCCCAACACATCTGATAACCCCTCATAGACACCCTGCCTTCCTTGAATGATTTATGCCACTCAAAAATTGATGCTCGATTCAGGAGAGATGGTCCCAAAGCAGCCTATGACATTTTTAATTGCATCTCTTTTTTCTTAAGTGTCCTCTTGAAATTCAACAGCAGTGAAAAGTCAGGCTGTAATCCCTGATGTAGGTGTTCATTTGAACCTTAAATCATAAAAAATGTTCTGTCATCACATGACGCGCGGGTGTCGTCTGGTGTGACCGAAACTGAAATACCGCTACTCTTACGGGAGGTTATAGCATAGTCGGGAGATGCGCCTTTGTCGGCACTGTCCGGGCCTAATGGACCATACAGACTCAGAAGAAGATAGCCGCCATTGCTGACCAGTGATGGACAACATAAAAAAGGAGGAGAAGGAAAAGAAGAAGAAAAGGAGGAGGAGGAGGGGGAGGAGATATATGTGTGCGCATGGGGATTGTGGTACCTGTCAAATGATCTTTATGCTAAATGTAATTAATTTTGCTAAATCGTGCGTTACGTTTTGTTAACTGGTAAGATTCACGTAGCATTTTAAATGAATTTTATTTATAATATTTTTTTCTGATTTCACGCTACTTTTCTCTCCCTGGATCTGTTGCATTAAACATCTGCACAAAGAACCAATTTCCACAGAATTTCCTTCCAAATTGAAATGCCCCAATTATTTTATATTCCACGCTTGAATAAATAAAAAAAATAATAAAAATAAAAAACATGGAAAATTCATTAAATTAAAATCATTAAAAATTGATAAAATTTTCAAAATAAAATCCTTTCATAAAAGATATAAAATTTTATTCACGGCTGATTGACAAAAATTGAAAAAATTCTGGACACTTATAATTACTTTTGAAAATATCTCTAATGAAAGCTGATAAAAATCTGCAGATGCACTTAACCCTTTGGACCCCGATGTAAAAAGCGATAACTAGCGAGAAGTTCGATATGTAATTAGCAAAATTACCAATTAGACAAATTATCGGTGGTATAGTCTTTTCGCTAGATCGCAAGGGCCGATATATCGGCCTTTCAGGGTCAAAAGATTTAATATGATAAATATGGCAGCTTCTTATGATTGTCAGATTACCCTCAGTTTTTATCGTAAAATTCTAATGCTCTCTCGATTGAGCCATTAGTGCTGTACAGGATGTTATTTTGTTTTCTGTCCTTAATCATTCAAACCCCGGCATAAAAACTAGATTTTCGATAACTTAATAGAAAATTGTTTGAAAGAGTTCATTTTGTTAATTAGTGTATAAAATCAAATTTGAAATCATTATGAAAAAAATGAAATTTTTAATAGTAAATCTTTTTTTTTTTAAATGTTACTATTAGCAACAGTAAAATTTAAAACAAAGATGCCGGTTTCATTTACACGCCATGTTTTCGTTTATTTGTTTAAACTTTATTTTACTATATATTTGTTTGGAATTCTTTTGAGATGAGGCTTCATAGTCTATGAATTGGTTTTATTAGCGGACTGTTCCCCTCATCTTTGTAGTTGCTATTACATTATTATTAATCATCTGACGAAGACTAGAGGATAAGTTAGCCGAAACTTAGCGTAATGACAACTATAAAGACAGGTTCGGACGGAGAGTGTTCTGAGCTCTCGTGCAAAAAATACAATGGACCCTCTTCCCTAATTTTTTACAGTCATGCCACATTTAGAGGCTGTGCAATAGGCGATCTGTGCATATTGGCTTAACTATGTCCGGTATTCAGCTACGGCCATTAGACACACACAGATTATGATATGCAGGCAAAGCGGACTGACCCGAGTCAGAAGTATTAGAGCGTATAACAAGGACATATTTGACTTTGATTTTCTTGTCAGTGCCGAGCGCTCGGGCATGGTCCGATTGACCCATAGCTCAGTCCACCCATGTATACAGATGAGGACAATAGTCCGTTAATAAAATCAATACATAGTTCATTTTACCTTTTTTTTTTCTAGAACTACTAGAAAATTTTAGTGCTGAACACTATTTCCTGACGAATTAATTTTGTCTGAATAACCCTTTAAAAACAGAACTGCTTAGACAATTTATATATTCATTATTAAAAAGCATTAAAAATAATGTTATTTTCATGGAGAAGTCCACATGGGACAGTGGATATACAGTTGAACTTTGGAATTGTAATACCCAAGTTCGAATCTTATTCGTTTCATTTGCGTTCATAATTGGACTAATACCCTCGGGAAAGTTACGAATACCCACATTCCCTGCATCTATTGATTAAATAACGCATATTATGTTACTAAAAAAACTGCGTAGGGACAAAAAAGAACGTTTATCAAAGAGTGATTATTCTCAGCGTTAAATTACCATAAAAGCTAGTTATGCTGTAACACAAACAAACACACAAGCATTTATTTTTTATAATATTTTTTGTATTTTATTTATGTTTCTATTTGCAAATATCATCTTTATTTTATTTTTCATACAAATTCACTCTTTTTGAAAAATAATTTACCGTGATTTTTTATGCCGTTATTTTTGGCAGCATAAGCCTGCTAGTTTTAATTATTTGAGACAAAATAAGCACTGTAAATGTGTATGCTTGTGTTTTACGGCATATCAACCTGTTTAGTTCTATTAATGCTGAGAACAATCATTTTATGCACACTTAATTTTTTTAATAACACAATTATTTAATTAAGTTTCTAAACCATAGCTGGTGATTCATACGTTTTCCAAGGGTATTAGTCTAAATACGAACACAAACGGAACGAAGTCCGACTACTTATCCACTTGGCCAAGTCGACTTCCCCAACACTGTAAGGCAAGATTTACTTAATCATTTTTTTCTAAGTATTTAGCTAAATAATCATTTTAGGATTGCAGAGAATGACAATTAATACTTTTGTTCTCTGTTTCTATTATAATTTACTATTGAATTAAGGAAACAGTAAGCGTTGCAATGAGAGAGGATTCTGAAATATGTAGTATTGAGAATATATATCTAATATTTCAATTGAATAATTCCTTGTTTTCATTTTTATCATTTTTTTTTAATTATTTATAAAGTATCTTACATAATTAGCCAGCCAGAACGAAGCAATTATTTAAAATTGAATCAACGTGGTTTAGAATAATACAAGCGCAATTTTAAACTAAGTGATATACGCCCCGGGCGGTTCAAAGCATCATTTGTTAATCTGGCTTGTAATTTGAATTTTGTGATTAGCAATTTTAATCTAAATAAGTTTGATAAATTTTGTTGGTGATAGTTAATTGAAATAGAGAGGGGGTTGGTTGATTAGGTAGTTGATTTGTTTGTTTGTGTTGATAAATCGATAGATTGATGGATAGCTTGATAGATAGATAGATAGATAGATAGATAGATAGATAGATAGATAGATAGATAGATAGATATACATAAAAAATTGAATTAACAATATGAAAAAGAAAAATTAAGATTCTTTGTAATGAACTATATAGTTGCATAGATATATAGATAGATGTTTGAATTCATTCAATTAGGTGTCATATTTTTAGGTAAATGGAAAATTCCTTTTAATCCTTTATTTTTTCTTATTAAAGCAACATTTTAATAAAAATATCTATTCGTTTCCATAATGTATATCAACAGCGAGACATGAACGAGAATCAGCATTTCTATTTTCTCTCATTAGCCGACTCGTTGAAAGATATATTTTTGCAGGCTACGTTAAATTAAATTAAACAAGACCAGTGTTATTAACACAATGTTTTTGTGGTTGTCATTTGCAAACAAAGGAATAATTCCATTTTCCTTGTCGACTATTTTTAATAACATCATACAATGCCCATTGAAATTTATTATCTCCATGCAGGACAATTTAGAAATAATCTATTGAAACTCACATCCTACATTCGGATTAATTTGAAAAATCACCTATACAAATATATCTACATACATTCCAATTTAAAAATTATCTATAAAGATGTATATCGGTATAGAGAGCTATTTGATAATTGCCTATACTCGCATATATCTGCAATTCAGTTAAAATGTTCTTTTCAAAATATTCAAACATATACAGATATAAGAAAGTTGTCGGGACAGGAGAAGAGTGTCCGGGTTTCTCTTATACCCGGGTCTCTTATATCCGGGTTACACTGAATTTGCAAACACGCCTTTTTTTTCCCTTTGGACACTGAAGAGCCAATAAATCAGCATTGGCCACTTACGGTAAAAGTCGACACAGTCAATTCAACCCTCCATGATACACTAATAGAACGGCTCTGTTTGGCTAGTTAACCCTTTGGACACTGACTTGGCAAAATTATTAACTCGCCAACCAGAGCTGTTCTATTAGTGTATCATGGAGAGCCAAAATATCGGCAGTCTGTTTTTTTTTTACTCTGTTACCAGAGTCAATATATCGGCCCTTCAAGGTCTAAAGGGTTAATAATAATCTTGCTAATCCAGGGTCCAAAGGGTTTTTAAAACATACACGTTGATTTTTTAAAAATCTGCCAAAATCATTGCGCTATGATAACAATATGAGGTAGTTCTCTTGGACAAGAGGAGACTTCTGTGCCTCTACAAAAGGTGTTGAACTGGGGAGGATGTGTATAATGCGAGACATTATGAAATTCTGTAAGGAACTAGTTTTTGGGGTACTTACAAAGGTCCCCGGGTCGGACGAGGTTCTTGTCCCGAATGGACCTTACCTTGTTTCCATCACAAACCAAAAACAAAAATAAATAAATAAATAAAAAATTTTAAAAAAATTTTAAAAATATTAAACCAATAAACAAAATCTTCTCTAAAACCTATGTGACCTTAAATAACCAGAAAAGCTTGAAAGGTCGTTAAACCCAACCAAACCAAACCAAACCAAAGCATCACAAACCGACGAATCTTTTCTGATTGCTACACATTGCCGGCCCTTACTGCTCTATCTCTTGTCAAAGCAGAAAATCAATTTCTGATCAAGAACAGAAACAGGAACTTTTTGGGTCAACCAATTTTTGTATTCGCTTATAAGCGAGACTCGGCAAAATTCTGACGTGACATTTATTTATATACTGTCGGTTACGTCACGTTCGGAAGGACACAGAGATCCCTGGACTACTTCTGACTAACGAACTAACCATCATCATCATCATCATCATTGCAGTCTGTCAATTTCGACAATGACTGTCTCAAATAGGTCTAGTTAGACGTCTCCAGTGGTAACGGTTTTCAGCCAACCTTTGCCACCTTCCTGTTTGAATATCTATCATGTTTCTCTTAGCAGTGTCTTCAAACCACAGCCTTGGTCTGTCTTGGTTTCTCTTGCCCTCACTAAGCTGTGAGTACAGAAGCTTCCCTGGCAAACGATCGTGGGACATCCGATGTATATGTCCGAGCCACCTTAGGTTCATACTAATAATGACATGGGACATTGATGGAAGGCCAGTTCTTCTCAACACTTCTTCATTAGTTACTTTATCCTGCCATGTTATCCTCAGTAGTGAACGAAGATGACTCATCATGTAGGCGTGTAGCCTGTCAACCTGCACCCTGTAGATGGTCCATGTCTCAGCAACATATAGCAGCGCTGCCAGAACTGTAGCCCTATATACCTGAACCAACTAACCATATAATCAACCAACCGATATAAAAATTAACAACTTTCAACTATTCTGCAAGTGAATGAGAGATAGCATATTTCTTTGTCTTTACGGCATATCATCCATTTTAGGCCTGTCAATGCCGAGAACAATCATTTTTGGTAAACGTTATTTTTTTGGCCCATACTTAGTTTTTTTGCATAACACAATATGCACTATTTAACCCATAGCTGAAGGGAATCTGGGGATTCATACCTTTCCCAATGGTATTTGTCGAAATATGAATGCAATTAACAACGTTCAGCTATTCTGCGAGTGAATGATAGAAAACAGTGTTCGTTTGTGTATTACGGCATATCAACTATTTCAGTTTATTTAATGCCGAGAACATTCATTTTTGGAAAAAGTGATTTTCTTGTCTAGACTTGGTTTTTTGCATGACATAATATACACTATCTAACCCATAGCTGGAGGAAATGTGGCGATTTATACCTTTCCCAAGGATATTAGTCGAGATATGAACTCAAACGAAACGACTGGTATTCGAACTCGCGTACTACAATTCCGAAGTCCGACAGGACCAAGTTGACTTCCCCTGATAAAAAAAGAACTTATATTTTTCCCCCATTCTTATAAATACTTTGTCTTTTGTTATTCATTCCTTTTTATATCTCAAAATAAAGATAACTTATATAGAGAGAAAAAAAAAATATCTCCGACTGAATCTATAAGGACGCCGATAATGTTTTATGTATATATATGTATATTAATAGTAAGATTAGATATATATTTTCTCGTCAGCCAAATCATATGTAAACATTGTTCGGGCCTGATGTGTCAAAAATGAGTGTCCACACGAGAGGAATCTTCAAACCAAAATAGACATTGCATGTTTCTATGGTCTCTGTCAATTTTAAGTGAATTACCGACACAGACCCTCTTATTTGAGGTTTTTTTCTTGATGTTTTGCCAAATAATGAAAAATAAAGATTCAAAGACTGAAATAAATAAACGACCAATCTTCTTTTATCAATTTTAAAGTCTTTTATCAAGGGTCGGCAACCTATGGCACGCGTGCCATACTTGGCACGCCAAGCAATTTTCAATGGCGCTCAGCAGCCGCTTCAAGATCATTTTTGTCACGAAGAAAAATAGCCCCACACTCAAAAAAAAGTAGGGCACAAATTCAGTAACTTAAAGCATTATGTCTGTAGGCTCTATTCAATTTCGAGTTTGAGTTTATTTTGTGTTTTACGGCATATCAACCATTTTAGCTCATTAAATGCCTAGAACAATAATTTTTGTAAACATTATTTTTTTGTACACAATTAGATTTTTGAATAACACAATATGCGCTATTTAACCCATAACTGAAGGGAAAGTGGGGGTTCTACCCTTTCCCAAGGGTATTACTCCAAATATGAACGCAAACAGAAGGACTGAGATTCGAACTTGCGTACTACGATTCCGAAGTCTGCCTATCCACTCGGCCAAATCGACTTCCCCTTCAATTTCCATGTCACTAATCGTTACTGCTGAAATCAACAGCTATTTCAGCTACCGGTAATTTAATTAATATGAAACAAAAAATATAATTTACGACTTAATAAGGGGAAGTGGCTTGGCCCAGTGGATAGACAGTCGTACTTCAGAATCGTAGTACGTATGTTCAAATCCTAGTCGTCCGTTTGCGTTTAAATTTGGACTAATACCCTTGGGAAAAGTAAATCCCCACATTCCCTCCAGCTATGGGTTAAATAGTGCATATTGTGTTATTCGAAAAAACTAAGTGTGGACAAAAAATAACGTTTACCATGAATTATTGTTCTTGACATTAGAATGAACTAAAATGGTTGATATGCCGTAAAAACACAAACAAACGACTAAATAGACAACAAGACTGTTCCATATGAATCTACTAATTAAAAAGAAAACAAAGAAAAAGGAAATGAAAATATATACATATAGACCAGAAGAAAAAGAAAAAAAATCTTTATTATTATTTATTTATTTTTCTAAATTTTTTTTTTACTCAAGTGTTCACAACAAATTGGCATAAAAACTATGCTTATAATAGAAAAAGAAAGAAAGTAAAGTAGCTGTCAGATTTATTCACTAAAGAATACCATCTCGGTAATAATAATAAGAAGAATCAACAAATAAAAATTCCAAGAAAATGAACGCAAAGCAGAAGAAAATGGCACAGACAGTTGAACAGAGATGGTTGAGATAAGCCGATATTCTGCGAATTCACAATGGCTATCATCCTAGCACAAACACTTAGTTGACAAACAGGATTTTCTTCAGTCGAATAAATAAGAGCTAGGCAAAAACAGCCGATCTGCCGTGTCAAGCGGTCAATTGAGTGGCCCGAACTTCCAAATAGGGGCCAATAGGTTTTTCTCCTATCAACGGATGTGATAGGCCGAGCTTACTGGCATCAAGAGATTTGAGGCCGTCTCTTCTAAAGACTGCAAAACTAAAATAACATCGATCTTTAGATTAACGTCAAATAAAAACACTTCACGAATATCAGATTCCGATGGAGGAAGTGATGCTTTATCATAAGAAATAGGATTGGTTAACCGGATGGTTGATTGGATGATTGGTTGATTGGTTCGTTGGTTGGTGTGTCTGTGTGGATTAGTTTTTGGGTTAAATTAATTACCAATTTAACGAGGAAATTAATTAATCATGTTTTGGTTAATTAAGTGTAAAGAAGTGAATTTCAATTTGTTAAAAGATTAATTGTTTGGTTGTTTGTGTTTTATGGCATATCAACCATTTTAGGTCATTTAATGCAGAGAACAATCATTTTTGATAAACATTCTTTTTTGTCCACACTTAGTT
>JAYKTE010319109.1:0-11218 GCA_036873565.1 Xipholeptos notoides | reverse complement strand
ATTGCTTCATTTTAATTTTGAAAGTATTTCACAATAATGACGTCAATTTCATTAGCCAATCAAATTGCAGTTAGAGATGGTGTTTTTCCCTTGTCTTAAGGTTAATTTCTCCAGTTCCCCATTCTGCACAAGGGCCGGTTTAGAAAAGTTTAAACTATTTATTTTTTTTTCTCACTTTTGCAAACATTTTTAACTAAGCAACAAATTGTTGAATTATCAAAAAAAAAAAAATGGTTTCAGCTTTTCCATACCAACGTAAGTATTAAAAAAAAATGAACTCAATTACAAATACCAACGGAAGTATTTAAAAAAAAAATGATTTTTATTAAGTACGGTTATCACTTACTTTTCTTTTTTGGATACACTCTCCTGGGTGTTTTTTTTTTTTTTTTTTCCTTATTTTTTTTTGTTTTCCGCAATATTTATTCTACCCTAAAACAAGAAGTATCAAATGAAGAAGTAAGGGTATGTAGACAAAATAATAATTTATACATCGATTATTTATTGTCATCCACTACTAACAACCTGCCATTATTTCTCATTCATAATTAATTTGGTAACATGTAGTTATTTATATAAGGTACAAAGACAGACTTTACACCGTCTAATTCTGTAACACTCTGTGAATGCTTAGAGCATGCGCAAAGCACGTTGGTAACCGGTGTCGCTATATTGTTGCTTAAATAAAATAGTCTTGTTATTATGAATTCCTCTTCTACTACGTTTTTGTTTTGTTTGCTAAAACTGACCACCGCCTTCTGTCTTTATTTATCCCTCCCTTTCTCTTATTTCGCCATTTCTTCAAATATTCCAGTATGCCAATGTCCAGTTGACGTCTTTTGTTTCATTCCTGTTACATCATCCCAAGTTGTTGGCAGCTTTATTCGTCCTAACTCTTTCCTTTGATAAAAGAAAGCTAATTTTTCAGTTTTATTTTGTTATTTAAGCAAGAATCAACATTTTGTCTCCTTATTAGAAGAAAAAAAAAAGCTGATAAAATAATTTAATTTGAAAATCAACTGCGTCGTGTGAAGTGAAGTCAATACAATAATCAATGAATATCGTTTTGTTAAATCAATCTTTTTATCAGTCAGGTCAGTCAGAATTTATGTTTGTGTTTTCTGATTTAGTGGTCTTTCTTGGTCTATTTGACCATCAATATAAAAAAAAAACCTTTTTAAATTGATAATTTCCGTTTCTTTGTTTAAAGACCAACCTAAAGGAATAAAAAAAAACAAAACAATCAAAATATTTTAAAAAAATAACTTGAGGGAGGTTACATCCTTTTTACTTAGTTTAATTAATTTTATTATATTAAGTGAGAAAAAATATCTTCCTGAATTTTTTACCTGTCTTTTTCTCTTTATCATCTTTCTCTCCTGTATGTTGTCCATTTCTCTCTACCCCCTCTCTATTTGATAAGTTGTTTTTTTAAATTAAAGCATTTAAGGGTAAAAAGTCTCAACGAACGCTCTCGATGACAGTGCAAAAATTGTCCCAGAGATTAATTTTTAAGAAATGTTTTACAGTTTCTCCCAATTAAAACGTTTTTTGAGCTTCAGAGTAGATTAAAAGAATGAATAAAAAAAATAAGTTCTCGGGTTTGCTTTATGCTCCTTTTGTGGTCGCTTTGATCTGTGTGTTTTTAAAGAAAACTTCCGTAATTTTTTGAAAGCCAAAAATTATTTTAGTAAACTGAACAACGGTTATATCGACAGGATTACCGGGCGTGGCGTGGGCACACCAAATTGAAATGACCAACGTAGAGCTGGAAGCCTCAACAAGCTACGGCCGCAACTAAGATCCAATTTTTCAAGTTTGACCTTTTAGCAAGAGCAGTTATTTTTCTGGCTCAAAACCGAATCGAATTTGTTCCAATGTCCGACTACTCCATTCCATATATCAAATTTCCAGTCTCTATACCAAAAATTGGCAAATTAGTTTGGTACTGTTCAACAGACTTTAAAGATTTTTTTTTGCCATAATCCAACGTGGCGTACGTGAGTTTTTTTTAACAAGGAAACCCCTAGAAAATATCGCATGCACGAGAACAATTTTAGCTCTGCATTCTGTAACGTTGTCTGACTTGCTTCTATTCTAAACTTGAACCATTTTTTCTTTTGTTTATTTTGTATATCCTTTATCGGTAAAATTTAGGTATAAAAAAAAAAACTAAAGCAACAAACAAATAGTCAACAGTACTTTTTATTCACTTCACAAAATGTACTTTAATTAAGAGACTCTTTTAGGTCGTTTTTTTTTAAGGTTCTAATTCGGCCAAGTGGGGAATTCAATTATTTAGTTGTGTTTTTGAATAATGCAACCAAAGATTTTGAAAGTATTCTAGTTATTAGTTTTTAATTTGAATTCTTAATTCTTTAGGTTTTGGTCCAAGGGACGCAACAGCCAAAGAAGAAAGACTCCTATTTTTTCTACTGGGCTTTAAAAATAATTGTAAAAAAAAAACAAAAAAACTTATGGTGGGTGCGTGGCGTGGGAAAGGTGTATTATTATATTACTGTTTAATATTATTGTTTGTAAAAAAAAAAAAAACAAACTGTTGTAGACGAGAACTAAATTATTTGTTGATTCTAAAAATAGTTTCTTTCATTACACTAGAATAAATCTTATTCAAATAAAGTATATTTTAAAATTCAAACTACCTCTTTTTGTAAAAAAAAAACTAAAGGGAGAACCTGCAGTTAGTTTTGAACCATGTAAGTTAAGTATGAAACTAATGAAGTGCAAGATGCACTTAATAAACATTACCGACTTAAGGGCATTATGAAAATCTTCCACTTGTGTTGGGTAGAAGATATTATGTAGAAATAGGTAAGCCTCAAAAGGGTCTCATTTGTTAAAATACTACCAGTATTTACTTCCCTACAAGTATTCGCTTGGTTCATGATTCCCATATGATGATACAATCATCCCTTAGATATGTGGATTTTTTTTAAGAGGATATGACGTTAGAACCAAACTGTAGGTGATTACAAACCTAATGAACCAAAAATGTGGATTAAAGAATAAGAGCTGTGTACAACATGAGTTTCTTGTTTATGCATTCATCAGGTTAAAAGAAAACATTTTGCCTGATAAACTTATAAGCAAGAAATTGAGTGTCACTGAATGCTGTTCATATTATATCCATGGTTATAAGTATTAACATGATAAACTCTCCTGTCGATTTCGACATATAAGTGTTATCAATCCATGCATGGCCGTCAGACTATGACACAGATTTGTTTATAGTGGTGAAGGCTTGTGTAGCACCATTCACATCTCTTGGAACTGCTGATAACACAAAAGTCGATGCAAGGTTTGCCACAGACTACATTAACAGACCTGAGATTTTACCTCAGAGTTTTCCTACTAGATGTCTGTCTTACCAAAGACTATGGGTGTATTAACCTGGGTATTTTCACGTCCCCGCACAAAATATGGTACCTGATATTCCTAAATGGTCACCCATCTAAGTACTGAATAAACTCCTCAACGTTGCTTCACTTAGGTGATCTGACTGGAAACAGTGTCTCCAATGTGACTTGACATATATATATTATATATATGCAGAATCAACAGCTTTTGGTGACTGTTAGTTTTTCACCTGTGAGATCATCAAACCAATTGATGATCGCACGGGCAAGAAACTGACAGTCACCAATGACTATATCTACACTGATCAACTACTCTCATTCTATCATTGATACTGGGCACTTTTATTATAGAAAATATAAAATGTTTTTACACACACACTCATATATATATATAACATTTATTTTTTAAATACATTCATTGTCTGTTTTTTGTGTGTTTATATAAAGCTATACTTACCTATTCAACAACACCTCGGGTTCAAACCAGTTCCACCAAAAATTTGTATAATGGATAAATTTAAGTAAATAAATTTACTTTTTACTCAGTGCTCTGCAAAAGTTGTCAATAATGATAATATCTACGATTTATATATTAATAACCCCAAAACAACTCTAGCTTGCTCCAATTGGAGTGCTAAAATTGTCACAAAAAAAATTTTTAATGCATTTATTTGAGAATATCTAGATGTCTATTATTTAATGAAAAAAGATCATCAAAAATTGTAAACAATAGTTATTTATATTACTTAATTCATAAAATTATAGTTTGCTTTCTGATTCTGCACATACATTACTCATCTTGTTTAACTTTCTTTATTTTTTTCTTTGTGCTTAGACAAAACTGCAATCCTCCTTGTTGTCTTCATAATTTTTGTCCATTATGTCTACTGAAACAATGAAAGAATCAAATGAAGTCCAATTATTACCTCCAGAAATTGAAGAGGTAAGAAATTTTAATTACTATCTATACTTATGTATTACTCATGGTTATTTTAAATACAACTGTACATTTTGATTAGAGTAAATGTATCTAGTGTTTGGTTAAGAGGCCAGAAGTACATACAATAT
Source organism: Xipholeptos notoides (assembly GCA_036873565.1). Lineage (NCBI taxonomy): Eukaryota > Metazoa > Mollusca > Cephalopoda > Idiosepiidae > Xipholeptos > Xipholeptos notoides. The sequence goes on along the minus strand of JAYKTE010319109.1, from coordinate 6,773 downwards.
TTTAATATCTTTGTGTATAGAAAAAAATTAGTTTCAGAAAAAGTTCTTTAAAGGTTGTACAACTAGTAATTTTTATGATTATTCAAATTTGTGAGATGAGTTGGCCAAACATTGTTTTCAATCCATGGGGTTAAACTGCTCTCATTTTATGAATGATAACTTGCTACTGCTGTGTCAATTTATGTCAAGTATTCTTAGCGATTTCTAGTTGCAGTCAAGATTGAACATGTACTATCTGGGTAAATCTCACTTAAAATCACACCTAGAATCACTATATTGTTTCAGTTTGTCAATCAATCCTCGGTTCAGGTGGAAGTACCTAGAGTGGCATAGTACCAAGTTAATGCTTATGGAATGAAAACAATCTTGGTTTGCAGTAGCGAGGAGGATCCTAAGTTTGACATGAAGATTATCAAGTTCATCCAGTAATGTTTTAAGGGGAGAAAAGTGCATAGTATCTGAATATAAAAATAAAGATGCCTTTTAATCTCATCTTTATTGTCATAATAATTTGAATGAGTTTTCTTTTGTTTCTTTTAACTTATATTCTTCTCAATTTTTAGCTCTGTTTAATGCGTAACAAAACCTACCAATTTACCCATCTTATTCACAACGTGTAATAAACTTTATATTCTATTTAAAACCTTTAATAAGATTTTTATTTCTAAGATTATCTTATTTATATATGTATGTATACTTGTTTAATTGTAAATATATAAATATTGATTTATTGTAATTTTTTGAATGCTATTAAAGTCTTTTCTTTGAATTTCAAAGAAAAAATCTTTCTTTGTGACTGAGCTGGAAAACTTCAAATTCTGTAGAAAAATTTATTTTAATGAATGACTTATAAATCAAACAATTTCATAATCATAATTTAAAAACCTTTTGAAAACTAAATGTTCTTTCTTTTTATTTTAGATAAATTATCTGTTTTTATTTTGTAGCAATGTCTTCATTTTTTGTCCAAGAATATGTGGTGTATGTTGTGTGAATTATTGAAGATGAATGAGCCTGAACAGGAAGCCATTGTCAAATTCATGGATAATTTATTGGATGGCGAATATGAAGTGAATATTCTCAGGTAAATAATTTTTTCTCATGTGAATGATTTTAAAAAATCCCAGAATCCAAAACTATAAACTTAACGATAGATTGGAAATAAGAAATGAGAATTAGGTTAATGAAATGGAATTGAAAAATAATTCTATAATGACAGGACACAAAATTAAATATATTGTATATCAACCATTTAGGAAGCCTAACAAAAAACCCACCTACATAAATACATACATAGATACATCATTCAACCACTCACCTACAATTATTTTAAAAAATCCTGGTACACCCAAGCAACAACAAAAAGTTGGACATTTCATCAAATAAAGCTTAGGTAGATTATGGAAAACCAATGAAACAGCATATTCACTAACATATTAAAACAACAACAAAAAAATGAAACTGAACCCAAAATATTATTTTGGTCCTGTGCAACAAAAACGGAACCACTAGCTTAGAGAAACAATTTTCAAATTAATAGATAAACACTTTCTACAACAGGCAACCTACACAAGATATTCAATAAAAGAAAGACAAAGATTGGCTACTGTATCAAAAATTTTTCTATAAATAAAATAAAAAAGCATTTGATTTTTAATACACATTAAACTAAAAAAAAAGTTTAAATAATTCCATAGAAATAGAAAACTAAATCTTAATAAATTTGATGAAATCTGTTTTATAACATATTTTGTTCCCATTTATCTTTTCATTTTATGATAAAAATCAAAATGTTAATATTTTAAAGATTAGAATGGAGTATTTCTCTAAAACCTTAAAATCTAATTCAATACTATGGTGTTATTAAAAAAAAACTGAGTGTGAACAAAAATAACATTTATCAAACATGATTGTTCTAGGCCTTAAATGACCTAAAATGGTTGATATGCCGTAAAACACAAATAAACTCAATACTATGTTTTTTTAAATCAAAATCTGTTACTGAGTTTAAGATGAATTTTTAAGAAATAATTCAGTTTTACCAAACTTTTGCTAGGTATTTTTATATTTATAACTATAGAAATGTTTTTGTGACTAGATTTCTTGTATTATCATGAACAATTATGAGTATGTATTATTAAGAATGGTTAATATAATAATTATTAATTGTTAATATATTCAGTCATTACCTATCCAAATTACCAATAGCCATATATATGTCTTCATTATTACTTAAAATCTAGAAATTGAATAACACCATATGCATTTCAAACTTTCATGAAGGCATTTTGATTTAAAGAATTATTTCTCAGAACAAAATATGTTGGCTATGAACTTTTACTAATATAAATTGATAACCTTTATTTATTTTAATTTCAGGCGACATCCTAATTTACATTTCAAAGATACAAGAAATGTTATTAAAAAATGGCTGTGGAAAATAATAAAAATGTATAAATTTCCAAAAGGTTAGATTTTGATTAATTATACATGCAAGCGCACACACACACACACAAACATTTTTGAAATGCGAACAATGCAATCTGAATTTTGAATTCATATATTATATATTAGAACACTATTTCAAAGCTAAAACTCCTTTGTCAAGTATAATGAAATTCTTTGGTGAACTTGAATTCTCAATCTTGTTGATTCGTTGTCACAGATTTTAAAGATTAAAGGCTAAGGTAATAGTCAAATTAATTTGGTTTTCCACAATACATTTTTTTAACTTCAAGCAAGTTTATATTAAAAATATATATTACTACAGTTGTATATTTTTAAATAATCCACATTCTTTTGATTAGCATAGTTGCTGGTATTTTGATGACAGTAAATTTTACATTTGTGTATTCAGCAGATCTTTAATATTCTTTGGGATTTTTCATTGTTATAAATTTTTTTAAAGCAATAATAAATAATTACTTTTTGGCTGAATAATAAAAAAAATTCAACCGAAAAAACATCATGCTTTATACAAATTGATTCCACACATAATTTATGGTGTAATTATTAAAAAAGGTGGTCTAACTCAATATTAAAATTTTTAGATCTTTCAATTATTTTGTCCAACCCTGAATATATCATGTTAGTCTTGATTTTGAAAGAGATCTGTTATGAAGGGGTAAAAGATTGTTCTTTGAAATACACAAGTTTAAGTTTCAGATTTTTTTTAACTAATATCCATGGGAAAGGCATGAACTTCATAATATAATTATGAATTCTTTGTTAAATAATATATCAGTTATAAAAATAACATTTGCTTACAAAAATGGTTCTCACCTCTAAAAGGATTCGAAGGTTTGCACAAAGAATCTAAATCCAACTCATGACCTATTTTGTTAAAGCTTTGCTTGTGGCTTCAGCAGAGTTCTACATTTATGAAAGGGAAAACCATATCTGTACACACAATTGAATCAAGGTCTATCTGATTTGAAAGACAAAATATTAGAGAGTGTGGGCTGACTGGAGTTGACCAGGACAGTTGCTATATAGATAAATTGAGTGTTTGTCTAATTTTTTTCTTGAGCTTTTCTTGATCATATATTGCTTAATATGATCAAGAATTACATAATCTATGTACTAAGAGCCTCTTGTTTTCAATTTTAGCTTTGTTCAATACAAATGAAAGTCCTATTTTTCAAGAAAAGAAACTAATTTATTTTTCGGTAAATTCATTTATTGTCTTATCACCATTTAATTTATCTTCAAACTTATTTAATTTCAGGAATCTGTCCAAATTTATTATCATCTCGCAGAATGGGATTTATATCACATACTTTTCATCAATACCAAAAAAAGGTAATAAAACAGAAAATGAAAAAGAAACTTTATACAACTAAACCTTTGTCATTTTTATCAAAATAAATACAATGACCTGAAAATAAAGTGTTCAAACTTTTGAAATATATTAAAAATTATGAACATTCTCTTTTAATACAAAATTATCTTCTTTTATACTTATTGTACTGGAAGTCTTTAAGTTTTATTTATTATATATTAAGTGGTTTTATATTGTGTTTGATCTTTTTTTGTAGTAAACAATTCTCCACGTGAATGATAATATCTAAAGTACATTTAGACACATGTGTTGGGTATAAAATGAATAAATTTCTCTATATAAAACAAACACTTGACATCGAAAGTTTCAAGAAGTTCAAATTGACATATTCAAACAAAAATATAAAATTAAAAAACAAATTTAAATAAGTTGAAAAAAAAAAAAGAAGATAACTTTAAAACTTAATCCGGATTTTTAAAAACAAAGATATTGCTCCTGGGCAACACCAGAGATTTTTGCTATTCTATAAAATAGTCAATGAATAAGTAATTTACAAAAAAATGTATCTAAAATCATATTTGATTGTTTTTATTTGAATGCATACAAAAAAATTAATTAGTATATTTTACAATTATCTCCCTTTGTTCCTTCTGGGAACCCCTAATTTTCTTAACACTCTTTTCTATTTTTCAGCACACTACTTATGACAATTGGAAAGAACTTGTTTTAGTAAGTACATAGTTTTAACTAAGGTTCCCTGTCATCTTCCAAGTTATAAATTTATTATTATCCATTTATAATAGAATGATATTTGTGTGGCATGCAATCAAATGACCAATCAAGAATTAATAATCCATTAAATCCAAATAATCAGTTTTATTTTTATCATTTAGCATGCTGCTCATGATTGCAAACAAACACAGAAGCGAGTTGTGAATATGCTCCGTCATATTGAAATGGTCAGAGAAGCTGCAGAATTTGCCCATGAGTTCCAGTTTGAAGATGATGAATTTACAAGTGAAATGCTCCAGGAAAGACAAAAATTCAGGTTATCCACATACACACACATAAATATATATATTCATATTTCAATAAACATAAACAACAAAATTTTGTATTGAGATTTAGGAAGCAGTAAGGAAAGATATCCAAATTTTATTCTGCTATTTCAGCCAATTTTTTATCATTTTTCAAACAATGTCTTTTTTTTTTCAGTTAAACATTCTTTAACAAAAGAAAAAGTTGTCTGAAATATCTGAATTAAAATTAGACACCTCATACTTCCCAAATCTCTAAACAAACCTTAACCTTTTTTCCTATATTTCTACTGTAGAAGCATACATGGAATATTTATAAATTCTGTTTGAAGGATAGAACAAAATTACTCAAGATAAAAAAAAAACAACATAATGCTCTTGTAAACACTTGGAATGGTAAGAGTATTGAAGTACTTGAGAACATAGGAAATAATCAGTGAACAAATAATTTTTGGCTAAAAATTGCTAATAAGTTGTTTGTGAGATAGCACGAAAATACTAAGGATTGTAAAAAAAGAAAAAAATAGTGTCATAGTACCTAACATGAAAATATCCTGTAAAAAGTTAAACCCGACCCAGTAGAAATTTATTGCTTATAAACTAAATAATTTGATTCATCATTTTTCCTGTTAATATCAATTCTTTATATCTTTGGATAAAATGAATCCCACTAATTAAATACAATTTTTTTAAAATTCAATTTTGTTGAAGTTGTAACAAAGCTTATTATTATTTTGTATTTTTGTTAGTATTATCAATCCCATATAAGATTGATCTTCAAAGAAGTTGCTAACTGTATTCTTTTTTTTTTTCAGTAAAGACCCAAATTATTTTGTTGAAGAAGTTCGTTGGTCTCTATCTGATGAATTCGACAAAGGAGAGCATGAAAATATTGATAACCCATTCCACACTTTTCCATATCCAAGACCGCCCATTAAAATAATTAGCAATAGACAAGAATTTTGTTATTGTCTCACTAACCTATCACAGGTAAGGTTTTGTGTCCACTGAATTTTAGAATAAGTGATACCATTAATACTTTGTTTGTATTTTTGTATGTTTGTTTGTATGCATTTGTTTCACCTCTCTAAAAAGTGAATTTTAGATTTTTATAAATCCTAGAATATAAGTATTTGATAGAAAAATAAAATTGTGAAATATTTTAATGAGTTTTCAGTGTGCCGATATAATTATTTTCTAATGGAAGTTTTAATGCAAAAATATATTTATCAATGAATTAACACAGTATTTGTAACCTGTGTAATATTATCTATTTGTAGAATTTGCAGGTTTGATTATATTTGCAAAACCACGTTCTTCATTTGGGAAACAAGATATGTCTTCATAAGAACCAATTTTTGAATTAGATGATTTTTTTGATATTGTCAGACCTGCATTTGCACCATTATTCATACACTACAAAAGTATTTAAAACATAACAAAAGTATCTTCATTCATTTCTTCACTAAAATTTGGTATAACTTTTAATAGTATATCATATTTTTTGGTCATTCAATACCAAGAACAGCCAGAGTGTTAGAGAATAGTAGTTGGGCTATTTAAATCTGTATAACCCATACCCTACCACCATAGCAACCAAATAATATATCATTGGTTTTGGTTACAAATAATATAATCTCATCTCTACTGGTAAGTTGGTCACAGTTGTAAATCTTGTTGACCTCTACTAAACTGGGGAAAGTCGATTTGGCCCAATGGGTAGGCAGTCGGTCTTCGGAATCGTAGTACGTGAGTTCGAATCCCAGTCTTTCCATTTGCCTTCATATTCAGACTAATACTCTTGGGAAAGGTATGAATCCCCACTTTCCCTTCAGCTATGGGTTAAATAGTGCATACTGTGTTATTTAAAAAAAAAACTGAACAAAAATAATGTTTATCAAAAATGATTGTTCTAGGCATTAAATGACCTAAAATGGTTGATATGCCGTAAAACA
>JAYKTE010318998.1:0-11218 GCA_036873565.1 Xipholeptos notoides | reverse complement strand
AAAAAAAAAGAAGAAAAAAGAAAAAAAAAAGAAAAAAAAGAAGAAAGAAAAAAAAATAAAAAAAAAATTAAAGAAAGAAAGAAGAGAAATGAAGTAAAAGAGGAAACAAAAGAAAGGGAGGAGGAAAATAACAAAAAAAAACATAAGCAAGAAAAAGGAAGATATAAAGAAAGAAAGAAAAAATAGAAGGAAAGAAAGAAGAGAAATGAAGAAGAAGAAACAGAAGAAAGGTAGGAAGAAAGGAAGGAATGTAAAAAGAAATGAAAAAAAGGAAGCAGAAGAAAAAAAGGAAAGAAAAAACAGAAGAAAAAAGAACTAAAGAAGAGAAATAAAGTAAAAAAAGGAAACAAATGAAAGAAAGGGAAGAAGAAAAAGAAAGAAAAGAAAAAGAAAAAAGAAAAGAAAAAAATTGAAGTAAAGAAAGAAATGAAAGAAAAAGTAAAGAAAGAATGAAAGAAAAGATAGAAAGAAAGAAAAAAAGTGATGATAAAAGTAAAGAAAGAAAAAAAGGGATGATAAAATAAAAGAAAGAAAAAAGAAAAGAAAGAAAGAAAATGAAAGAAAAAAAGAAAGAAGACAAACAAATGAACACAGAATAGAAAGAAAAGAAAACAAATAAAAAAGAAAGAAAGCAAAAAAAAGAGAGAAACAAACAAAGCTTATAGCTGGTGGGGTAAGTTATACCTCTTTCAAGAGTATTTTTATGAATGTGAGAATGAACATATCAGCACAGGGTCCTGACAAATAGCATACTGGCTCTAGCTAATCATTGATGTAAAAGCTAAGTAGCATTCATTCACCTAGAGGATACAGGTTTAATCCTGACTGTAGGTTAAAGTAGGTGATGATATGTACTAAACACTTCCACTGCTAACTATGGATATCTATCTTTGTTTTTCTTATCTAGCTCCAACTGGCTAAATACGGAAACCTATGTTTTCCACATTCCAGATCAAAGATATTGCAATAGTTCTGTAATCCAATATTGGTATTCTATTTGAAAAGGAGTATAAAGTTCAAAGTGGTAATTCCACTTGTTCTTCAAACCCATTTCATTTTTTATATAATTAATTAATACTATTGTTGAATGGAGGGCCATTTTTGTTTAGAGTTTGAAAATGATAAAAAACAAAAATCTCTTTTTAATAGAAAAGTGTTGCATAATAGCTGTTCCCTGTTCTGTTCAAAGTGTGAAGTCATAGACTAGAAACAAAGAGAAGGAATGAAAAAGTCCAGCTTTTGCATAGGCCAGGTGGCTTCGAAGAGCAATCTGTAGTTATTTAAGGAATAGAGTCATGGTAAATTCTAATTGTTCTATTATGGAAATTATAAGTCAACCTCGATCTTTCTCTAAACAACGGTACTTTTGTATGTAATTTGAAAATATCCCTGATGAAAATGCGTCTAGCATGCAGACACTCCCAATGTACATTGTTTCCAAGTCAACTAAAAAGGGAATGCTGTAAAACACATTGGTGCCAGTTTTTTATAATAATGACTGATGTATCGTGTATTTATTTCTTTTATTGTTTTTTCTATTTGTTATAAGCCTGTCTAAAAAGTATTTGACTTTAGGCCAGAAAAAAATATTTCACTTACCTGATGGGGTTTGAACCCTAATCCACTGCAAAATATGCTCCTTGTGCTTGCGCACACTTAGTCCACCAATCCTTCCACTGTGGGAAACACGTCTGGAAGTCTTCTTTTAGAATGGTGTTCATCTCAGCCATTGCATTTCACATTTTTTCTTCTCTTGTGATTCTCAAAGTAAAACAATTCATAAGATTTAGTGGGTGTTTGAAGGAGATGCAATAGGTGTAACACAAATTAAGGAGTGGTTCAACTTATTCAAAATTGAAAGGATCCCATTTTGAGAGTAGAGAAGAGATAATGTGGAACGCGACGGCGGAGATGAACACCATTCCAAAAGAAGATTTCCACAGATGTTTCCAGCTGTGAAAGGATCGGTGGGTTAAATATATGCAAGCACAAGGGGCCTACTTTGAAGGGGATTAGGGTTCAAACCCCGTCAGATATATGAAATATTTTTTTCTGGCCTCAGGTTGGATACTTTTTAGATAGGCCTCGCATATATCGTGATACACATTGAAGACATTAGATTTAATAATTTTTATTTTTAAGCTGTTCAAATTTTATTATTTGTATTTATTATGCTTATTTCATTCTTTAATACAAATTTTCTTTTTTTTAGAAATTATTTTACTAACATTCTTATGCAATCATTTTTGACAGGATGTAAAGATAATAATACAGAGAAGAAAGGTAAAGGAAATAGGGATAATACTACTTTGATAAATAACAAAGAGTGGTGTATTTTTGGATATCTTGAAAATGTGTCATTGTGGTTCTAAGAGGTAATCCAGATCATGGTAACATCTCTACCTCACCCACACAACACCACAACATTATTCTCTTTACCTAGTTACCTACAGCTTGTGAATGGTAGATGGTGGTGAATAGACCATTCGCAGAAACCTACCACTGGTTTTTACTTATCAAACAAAATATACCAGATTTTGACTTTTCCTAAATACATCAAATTTATCGTTGGTAGTGCTAGGTCGACACCAGTTAGCAAGAATAGACGGTGAACAAAGGTCACTCAGAGATGGAAGGAGAAAAATTAAACGGAAATGCTACAGAGGTAGAAACAGAAACACAATGGGACAAAATATAAAATTTTAAAAATGGTGGGAATTTTTATAATATCAACCAAAGAAAAAAAAGAAGGAAAAAGATAAAACAAAGAAAAGGACAAAAAGAGGAAAAAGGTAAAAAAAGAGAAGAAAAAAAATAAAGAAAAAGAGAGAATGAAAAGATAAAAAGGAAAAAAGGAGAAAAAGAAAAACAATGGAAAAAAGGAAAAAAATGAAATGAAAAGAAGGAAAAAAGAAGATAAAAAGAAAAAAACGAAAAAGAAAAAATAAGTAAAAAAGATTTTTAAAAAGATAAAAAGAAAAAAGAAAAAGGGAAAAAAGAAAAAAACAAGACTAAAGAAAAATGCCAAAAAAAAAAAAAATGCCAAAAAGAGAAAGGAAAAAAAAGAAAGAGGGAAAAAAGAAAAAATGAAATAAAAGAAAAAAGAAAAAAAGGAAAACGAGAAAAAAGAAAAAGAAAAAAAAAAGGGAAAAAAGAAATGAAAGGGAAAAAATAAAAATAAAATAAAAGTAAAAAGGGGAAAAAGAGAAGAAAAGAAGTAAGAAAGAACCAAGAAAAAAGAAAAAATGGGAAAAAAGAAAAAATGGGAAAAAGAAAGTGAAAGAGAAAAATAAGGAAACAAAAATGAGAAACAAGAAAGTAAAAGAAATAAAAATAGTAAAAAAATAAAAAAGAAAAAAAAGAAAAAATAAAGAAATAAAAGAAAAAGGGAATAAAGAAAGAAAATAAAAAAAAATAAAAAAGATTGAATGAAAGTCTCAAATGAAGAAGTGACATTGTTACATAAGTTTGCTCGCTTTTTGATTTTCACTCCAAGAAAAATTCTACTCATTAAATTAATTTGTTTAAACTTCAAGAAGTCAGTTGATGAAGAATATATGCAAATGGAGATCTATTCAGAAAAACGCACACACGTGATGGCTTCAGATGTATAAAAATATAAATGGACTGATGAATATATGCAAAAATATCAGGATGGAGCTATATTCAGAAAAACGCACATACATGATTGCTTCAGATAGGATAAGTATAAAGATATAAATGGAGTGAGGAATATATGTAAAAATATCAGGATGGAGATTTATTCGGAAAAAAATGGCTGCTTTTGTGGTTTTTCTTTTCTTTTGTAGTTTGACCAAAAAAGCAGTTATTGATTTGGCAGTCAGCCATATTGCCTTCTCTCTTGTGTCATCAGTGTTAATGGACTCTTGCTGTTTACATGTGGTATGTTGAATACCATAGATAACAAAACCAAATGAAAACCATTTAGGCCTGGTCGCCACACTGCAACAAGGGAATGTTTTTACAGTGTAGCCTGGGTTTTAATTATCCAAATAAACAAGACACCTTATCTGCTTCTGTTCAATATAAAAGCACTACTTAAAAAAAAAATTTCCAAAAAATGTTTTTGCTTTCTATTTTCAATATGACATTATACAGTAACATGTGACAACGGTTCTAATTTGTCTTTCTCTGTGTTGTTTCAAAGAATTTAGATTGATCTTTTTGCAATTATTCCACTCAAATTTAATCAAACCAATTCTAACATTTAATATAGTCTTGATAGTAATTTATTTGTCGGTATTTATGGAGTCACAAATAATTATCATCATCTCAAACAGTAATTATACAGGAACAAATTACCTCGTTTAATGACTCTTTACACTGGAGATAATTAAAACCATTTCCAGTGAACATTTTTTAGAAATATGGCTATTCTTAAGTTTAAGGTTTCAAAATAGTCTGTTTGTGCATTTCATGTCAAGTTGTTAAGAGGATTGATTATTATGTAAATTAAAAAAAAAACTAATACATTCTTTAAAAAAAAAAAATGACTATTGGAATTTCCATGAGTTCTGCTAGTATAATTTAATATATTGAATATAGTTAATTAATATTTAAATATATTATTAAATATCTAGATATAATTTAATGTTAATATAATACATCACAAAGAATCCAGAATAACATGCACCAATCTAAAATACAAAATTAAACAAATAATGACTGAGAAAAGGCAACAGCTGTGGAATGAAAAAAATGCTTAACAAACTCTTTAAAATACAATCAAATTCAAAGAGAATTGGCCACACTAGACTGACTGATTCCTATATATTAAAAAAGCAGTGGTGAAAGGTGGAATCGTATAACAGGAGTTCAAAACCATAGCATTCCCTATCAGCAGTCTTGAGCAGATGAGGCTCATTAACTCAAGAGAGCAGCTCATGTAGGTGTAAAGATAACACAGATGCAAAAAACCTGGGTGAATGAGACCCATCAAATCAATGTATTACATGAGTTCAAATCCCTGTCAAAACCATTGCATTCCCTTTCAGCTGTCTCGAGCAGATGAGGCTCTTTCACTCAGGACTGTAGCTCATCTAGGTGTAAAGATAATACAGATGCAAAAAGGCCAAGGATATAATGAGGATGCAAAACTGGCCTTGAGCCTAACTTGGGTTTATGTTTGACTAAGTAGATATATCTTATATATCAAAAAAAGGAATCTCTTTCCCAATTCTCAGCTGAAAAACAGAAAACAGTATGACACATCTTGATGGAGTGGCCAGAACTCAAACATTTATTCAAAAAAAAAAAAAATGCTACAGAATTAACAGCACAAAAACGTAAAGTCCCACCACTAACTCCCATTCGTGTCCAAGTATCGGGTACATTCCGTGATGCCCTCTATCTTCGTTGATGCAAAGAGAGGCAGAAAGGTGACAGAATGCCAGTTGCTGTGGATGATGATTTGGGTAGTTGTGGCTGCGCGACCTTGGCCCACATCACTTCCACCACGGCTAAAGAGGGATGAGACACGATGCACATTTGTTACTCTGACTCCAGTAAGAACCACTGGTTGCTGGGTGCACTAGCACTCGGTAATTGGTGTGAGATCTCATAATATCATCAACAACAATAATAATACTCAATAATAAAGTGGTCTTTATCACCTTATTCCCTTAACTTTAAGTACCTGTTTAAAAGATATCCTTGCCCTATTTTAGGACAACTTCTTGCTTTGAATGCAAACAACTACAATTCATTGAATCTTTTAGAGAAAACAAGAAAAAACAAAAAGAAAAGTAGAAAAAAAAGCCTTTGTGACATTTTACAATAAATAAAACATAAAGAATAGTGATTTCTTTTAGAAAATTTAGATGACAAAAATCTTTAAGGTGAAAAAAAGGAAAAAAGTGGAAAAAAAATGTTATGGAGAGGAAGAGTAGAAGGAGTGTATTTTTATTTTCATTTTATTTCTTTTATTTAGAATTCAAATTAAGTGTGCTGTAAAAAATAGTCTAAAATGTTTTGAAAAAAGAAAAGAAGAAAAATTAGATGACAAAGATCTTAAAAAAAGAAAGTAAATAAATGACAAGCATTTAGAGAAAGAGGAGTAGGAGTAGGAGTGTCATTTGATTTTTTGAATTTCTTTTTTAAATTTAAATTAAATCTGATTAAGAAATTAAAAAATAAAAATAAATTTAAAAATTTAATGATAAATATCAGAAAAAAAAAGTTAAACATTTAGGGAAGGAGGAAGAATGTATTTTTTATCTTTTAAAAATATTTTTGAATTGAAATTAAATGTGCTGTAGAAAATAGTAAAAGAAAAAGGCAAACGATTAGAGGAGGAGGATAAGGAGGAAGAGTGTATATTAATTTATTTTTTATTTTTTCAAATTGAAATTAAATGTGTAGTAGAAAAATTATCCAAAAACCAAAAAAGAAAGAAAATTAAAATAAAAAGGGAGGAAGAAAAAGGAAGGATTAAGAGAAAAAAGGGTCAGAGTTAAAAAAAGAGAGTAACTCAGAAAAAAAGAAGTAAAAAAAGAGAAGAAAGAGAAAGAATGAAAGAAAAGAGAGAGAGGGAAAGAGAGATAGAGGGAGTGATAAGATAATAAAAGCAAAAAGGGAAAAGGAAGAAGAGACATAAAAGAAATTGAGGAAGCTAAAAATAAATAAAAAGATGAAAAAAGAGAAGAAACAAGAGAAAGGAAATGGAAAATGACAAAAAAAAAAGGAGAAAGAAAAGAAAGAGACAATAAAAAATAGGGAGTGACTGAAAAAAGATAAAAAGGAAAAAAATAGAAAAAAGATAAATGGAAGGAAATAGAGAATGACTATAAAATGACAAAAAAAAAAAAAGAAGGAAAAATGACAAAAAAAGAAGAAAAATCAATAAAAAATAAAGGCCCCTCCCAACAAAAAACAAACCTTAACTGTAACCAGAGCAACAACTATTTATGCTTATTCATTGCTAGGCTTCTAGTATATTCCTTCGAAAATTTAATGCCAACTAAAATAAAAAGATTAGACTTATCAACCTTTCTAACAAAAATATGTGGGGTAGTCCACTTGGCACAGGCAGTCAGACTTTGAAATTGTAATATGCTAGTTTGAATCCCAGTCATTCCGTCTACGTTCACATTTGGACTAATACTTTTGGGAAAGGTATAAATTCCCACCTTTGGATTAAATGGTGCACCTGGTGTTATTCGAAAACTATATGTAGACAAAAAGATCATTTATCAAAAATGATTGTAATCGGAAGATATGCCATAAAACAAACTAAACAAATGAATAAAAAAATGTATAAATACTTCGGATCCTGTTATATGCAACCCTCCCCCCACTGCGATCAAAAACTGGTCCTATATAGCACATTAGAAATCAGTATAACTTTGTATAAAGATAATAAAATAATACTAATACCCTTGGGAAAGATATGAATCCCCACATTCCCTCCAACTATGGATTAAATAGTGCATTCTATGTTATTTAAAAAATGTGTGGACAAAAAACAAGTTTATCAAAAAATTATTGTTATCAGCATTAAATGACTTAAAAGGTTGATATACCTTAAAATACAAACAAACAAAAGATTAAATAAATTTGTGTATGAAAGATTAAAGATGAGAACAAAAGTTCAAGTTATCTAAACAATGCAAAATGTAAGCGATAGTATAAAGTGATCTTTGCTACAAATTTAAATAAAACCAAACTAAAATGTAGGATACATTGTATTTTGATTTTATTTAAATTTGCAAGCACCCAACTGACATCAAGAACTGGTTGCATGTGGCAGATGGTCATTTAGTAAGGGCTCATGCATGACCTCTCAACCTATCCCCCGTGCATTGAAAAATCATCATTACAGACAAGGGCTGCATATTGCAACATGAGGAGCAAAATTTATTTGGTTTTCAGCAGGAAAAATAGATGCTAAAGGGTCAAACTTGAAAAATTGGATTGTTGTGGGCCTGCTATGTTGATCATTGGAGTGTCAATATAACCACAGTTTATGAAAAATAATTTTGGCTTTTAAAAACATTATAAAAAACACTGATTGATAAGCACAATAGGAGCATCAAAGCAACCCCCAAGCAAAGTTGGGAAATATTGCTATTATACATATATATATTAATCTATGCTGTCTAATTGGTCATATATAAGTTTCATCGAGCATGCACTCTTGAAAGAATGAAAAGAAAGAAGAAGAAGAAAATTATAAGATTAAGAAAAATGAAAGTAGAAAGGATAATAAGAAAAGAAAAGAAAAAAGGTCTATGAAGAGAAGCTATTAAAACAAAATGAAAGAAAGAAAAAGAGAGAGAATAAAAGAAAGAGATGAAAAAGGAGAAGGAAATATCGAAGAGAAGTTAAGAAAGTGAAAAAAGAAAAAATCAAAGGAAAATGAAAGGAAAAAATGGAAGGAAAAAAAATAGAAAGAAAAATGGAACGAAAAAATGAAGAAAGAAATAAGGAAAAAAAACTAGAAGGAAAAAATGGAAGGGAAAAAGGAAATAAAATGGAAGGAAAAAATGAAGGAAAGAAAATGGAAGGACAAAAATGGAGGAAAAAATGAAGGAAAAATTGAAAGGTAAAAAGGAAGGAAAAAAAGATAAAGAAAAAAAAGAAACTTAAAAAAAAGAAGAAAAGAAAAGAGAGACTGAGCATTTTTAAAAGTAAGAAAAGAAAAAAGGAGAAAGGAGAAAGACAGTCATTAATTACATAAAGAATACATTTTTTAATCTCGTTCTCAAAGACAGCCAAAGACGCTCAAAACCCAACAAGCCCAAACAAACTCCCCTATTATAAAGTCAAGAATTTACAAATCATAAAAACATACTATTTTATCATAAATACTTGGATACAACTATCGTTTCTGCAGAAGAAAGATAAAAATGAATGACTCTAATTCTTAAGTAGGCCGTGTTCAAATTGATATACAGTAAGTAATTCTGTTAAGAAAATATAGTTAACCTCTTAACCAGAAGTGATGATTTTACCAAAATTGTATTTTAAAAACAAAGGCAAAATATCTAGTCAAAAATTAATTTTTTCAAATAGTGCCAAAAGAAGAGTTCTCTTGACTTTCTTAACCTCTTAATCTGTAATGATGATTTAACTTGTCGATTTGGCCGAGTGGATAGGCAGTCAGACTTCGGAATCTTAGTATGCAAGTTTGAATCACAGTCATTCCATTTGCGGTCATATTCCGAATAATACCCCTGGGAAAGGTATGAATCCCCATATTCCCTCCAGCTATGAGTTAAATAGTGCAAATTGTGTTATTCAAAAAACTAACATTTACCAAAAATAATTGTTCTTGGTATTAAATGACCTAAAAAGGTTGATATGCCGTAAAACACAAACTTATCAACTTGTCTTTACCTAAACCATATTTTGAAATCAAGGAAGGGAAAGATATCTCATCGAAAGTTATTCTTTCAAAAAGTACCAAAAGACAAGTTCTCTTGCCTTTTCTTAACCTCTTAATTAGAAATAATGATTTAGCTTGTCTTTACCCAAAATGTATTTTGAAACTAGGGCCGAAATATCTTGTGAAAAATAAATTTTTCAATAAAGACAAATTCACCCAGATTGTATTTTGAACATTTACAAAGCCAATGCAGTTGATGCTGGCACTTGTATTGGTGCTTCAAGAACCAGCTCAAAAATTTCAATGATGCATCTCTGCTTCTGACACATCTCCATGACATAGGTTGCTGTTATTAAGTCTCACACCATCAATATCAGCAGCAGAGAGATAAAACTTTCAGGTCATGCATGCAGAAGTTCAGTCATGATAGCAATGCAATTTGCAATCTCCTCAGATCCATTCTGGCACAAAAAAAATAGGAGGCATTTGAAACCAACTTAGTACCATTTATAATACACAGTTGGCAACTAGTTTGAAACCATAGTCACCAACCTCTTTTTGATATATGGTTGGTATATTATTTTATTTCAATAAATATATCAGTAGTAATGTTATTTGTGATATACACTTGGTAACTACTTTTTTATTTATGTGGCTGGTAAATCATTTTTTAAGTATTTAATTGGTGACAACTTTTTAAAATATATGTAGTAGCAAAATTTTTTTTATATGGTTAGTAGATATTTTTCTAATATATGGTCAGAAACTAATTTTTTAATATTTGTTTGTTTGTTTGTTTTGTTTTATGGCATATCAACCTTTTTAGGTCATTTAATGAAGAGAGCAATCATTTTCGATACACATTATTTTGTCCACACATTTTTTTTAATAACACAATAATCCATAGCTTGAGTGAATGTGGGTATTCATACCTATCCCAAGAGTATTAGTTTAAATAACCTGAGAAAGATAATAACCAAAACTGATATGATAAATTCACACAATCAATATCCATCATGAAGGTAACACTGATAATGAAAGTAGACGTTGAAATAAAGATAATGATCAAGACTCATCTCATTAATTCAAACAATCAATATGCATTTTGTAGATAAGAATGATGAGAGTAGAAGTCTGAATAACATGAGAAAGATAATAACCAAAACTGATCTGATAAATCCACACTATCAATATCCATCATGAAGATAACAATGATGATGAGAGTAGAAGTTTGATTAAATTGGATTAAGATAATAATCAAGACTCATCTAATAAATCCAGATAATCTCAGGGTAAATTACTTTTTCGAATGTGATAATTAGTTTTGAAATAAGGTAAATAGTTTTTGTTCATGATACTGTAAACAATGCATCTACTTTGGTTTCCAGCCTTTATTTTAACGATAACTGAATATGTCGATAATTCATATTATGATAAATAAGGGGAAATTGGAAACTTACCAAATATTGATAATCGATGATTCAAGTATTGGCGTTGCAAGGGACTGTTCTGAGCAATCTATACAGTGCGCCCAAAAAGTTATTGTGAACCTATAATTTCTAATTAAAAAACATATCCTGCGGTCTAAAACTTGACAATAGATTTCAGTATGTTACATTATTTTAATGTAAAGGGTACATTGTAATTAACAAGGAACAAAGTATGGCAAGAATGCAGTTTAACGGAATAAATACTCTCGACTCCTTTTTGACATAAAAGGAACTTTTTCGGTAATCACCGTTTTTATGTTATTATAGGAACAATAGAAACAAAAACAAAAATAAGCATAAGCGGGATATTTTTTTCAATAGAATTAAACAAGAAAACATGCAGAACTTTTTCTTTTTCTAATTATTTGAATTAAATAAATTA
>JAYKTE010318887.1:0-11219 GCA_036873565.1 Xipholeptos notoides | reverse complement strand
GCTTGAATGTTTATAAATATTATCCGTATATATATATATTTATATATATATATATATGCAGCAAAGTGGAGCTTGGACTCTGGCTGGAGTCATATTACATGAGTTCAAATCCTTGTCAAAGCTATTGCATTCACTTTCAACTGTCTTGGGCAGATGAGACACGTAAACTCGTGAGAGTAACTCATCTAGAGGGACACCCTGATATAAAACTTGCACTTGATTTGGCCAATTAGTCATATTGTTTTGCTCGTCACTGGTTATCCAGATAAGTGATTAAACAAAATCAAATTTGACCCATTAAAAGTTATTTTTTCTGGCTCAAAGCCAATTAAAAAGTTTTTCCCGGATCCCAGTAACATATTTTCAAGTATATATATAAATTTCAAGTGTTTTGTCTCAAAATTGACAGAGTACTTTGGTAGAGACCGCAAACATCAAATCTTTCAACTTTGACCTCTTGGCAGCTGAGTTTCTGACCGAAAACCAATTACGAATCTTGCCCCATGTCTATATATCATGAATGTCAAAATTCAAGTGTTTAGTCCTAAAATTGGCAGAGTAGTTTGGTAGAGACCGCAAAGGTCAAATCTTTCAACTTTGGCCTCTTAGTAACTAAATTTCCAACCGAAAACCAATTAAAAAGCTTACCTGTTTTAGAGAGTGAGAGCCAACCAACAGTGTAGTGTCATGAAGGAGGGCTAAACATTTATGGCTGCAGTGTCATGAAGGAAAACAATGTTATTCAGTATTTAAACAAATGATAGAGACAATAGTCCATAAAGAGTAAATAAAAGAAAGCAAGGATTCAATTTACTAAAATTGTATTTAAACAATACCACTTATTTTACTGCAGGAATAACAAAAAGAAATAAAATACAAACATATTTAACAAAAAAAGTCCTTATTTTACTGCAGAAATCAAAAAATGAATTACTATATTGAACAAAAAAGAGGCTATTTCACTGCCACACAAAAAATACATTTAAAAGCAGTAAATCATTTAATGAGACACTTGTTTCTACTGACTATTAGAAGATGGTGAGCCAAGCAAAATTCACTTGCAGCTCGTGGGTCGGAGGTCCACAAACCCCGACCTAGATGACAAGAAAATGTTGATAATTGAATTATAAAAAAGAAAATTACATCTTTTTTAATCAAATATACTTTTGTTTGGGTATATGAACAAGATACAGTTTTCTTTTTTTAATAATTCACTCGCAGCCCATGGGTCGGAGGTCCACAAACCCCGACCTAGATAACAAGAAAATTTTGATAATTGAATTATTGAAAAGGAAAAATAGATCTTTTTTAATCAAATATACTTAAGTGTGGGTATAAGAGTGTATATGTTTATACATATATTCAATATATTTAGGCAGAAGTTGATTATTCAAACATACTAGTTTAAACAAGATGCAGTTTTCCTTTTTTTTAATAATTTGATTTTTTCTTTCTTGACTGCAAAAAAAAAATCAAAAACCAAAAGAAAACTGCATCTTGTTTAAACAAGTTTGTTAGAATATCTATATTTTAAAGATCCCATGGGATGGTCCCTTTGGGGCAGTGGGAGGCAGTCAGACTTGGGAATCATAATATGCGAGTTTGAATCCCAGTTGTTCTGTTCACATTTGGACTAATACCCTTGGGAAAAGTATGAATCCCCAAATTCCCCCCCAGCTATGGATTAAATAGTGCATACTATGTTATTTAAAAAACTAAGAACATTTATCAAAGATCAAACTAGATCTTTTTTAATTAAATATACTTAAGTTTGGGTATAAGAGTGTATATGTTTATACATATATTCAATATATTTAGATTGAATAGTGCATACTATGTTATTTAAAAAACTAAGAACGTTTATCAAATATACATAATTGTTATCAGCATTAAATGACCTGAAAAGGGTTGCTATGCTGTAAAACACAAACAAACAACGATCCCAAAGTTGATATGTTCATAACCAAAAATATCAACAAATTAAATTCAACATGCCAATTGTGATTATAGTCAGTCAGTTGCTGAAAAAAAGCACAACCAATCCCTAATTGTATGAAAGGAAATAAAAGCTTTCTACTTCACACAGGCAGCAAGATGTTGCTTAATTGAGATATTTTTGTGTAATTAACTCTTTCCTGATAAACTGGCCGGCCAAATGTATTTGTGCTTTTAGCAAAAATAGACATTAGTAAATTGCTGTTGCTACAACCAAGGACAAACCTGACTTTTTGGTGGTAGGGCTAATTTGCGCAGTAGTCCAGTGGCACAGGAACTGTTTTTGCCACCTAGGGCAGTTGTAAGGTTCCCACCCCCCACTGACTGTTGATAATCAATTAACCTTCAAAATTAAAAAAAGCCCTCAAAATATTTACTTTCATGGAACTACAATCAAGGATCTAATTTTAGACTGCTGTTCTTAGTCTTACATTTTCATCTTATAACAGTACTTTTATATACATATACAGTCATCATCAAAGACAGCCAGAGATTTTTTTCAAACAATAAAAAAAATAATTCAAACAATAAAAAAAATTGTTAAATTAAATTAACTCTTTTTGATTTTTTTTTACTATTTTCTATTTTTACCTTCCTCAAAATAATGCCATACTCCTGGCATGTGCCGCCTGGGGTGAACCGCCCCTCTGGCCCCCCTTGCAGTAGTAGTCTATTAAAGGTTATTTAAAGGTTTATTATATTCAAAGAAAATAGAATAAAGAAATATAATACAGATGCAAATTTTCTTTTTTTTTTAAATTTTACTTAGACTCAGCAAATATGTTCGAGAGCCATTGATATAACTTGATCCCTAATACTAAGGAATACAATAATGATCCAATAATATACACAGCCGCGGCAATAATCCTGTAGGTAATACTCCAGCAGAGAACCAAATACAAGCAGATCCAATTGGTAATAGTCCAGTTAAAGCTGGTAGTCCAATGAAGATCAAACAATTGATAATTTAGATAAAAATGTTTGAAAAGTTCTGCCTTGTGATTGGTTGAATTAATTTTCCCCTATATATTTAATGGTTCAGCCAAATCATTTTACTCATACCCAAAATAAGCCGCCCATTATAGCAAAAATATTGCAACAATTTAAAAGGCGGATGAATCTTCATTCTTGTTATTAGTTATTTCATGTTTTTCTTTTATCAACAATTCTTTGAGTTTGATGAGCTTTTTTCTATATTTTCTTTGTTGTTCATCTTGTTTATGCTTGTATTCTTTTTTTTGTTGTGTGGTTGCTTCAACAATTGATTTTGTTTTTGTTGTTTTAATAAATGTTTTTTTTTTCTTGTTTCATTATTTCCAGGAAATCCATTTTCTAATTTATTTCAATTGACTCTCCACAAAAGTAATTTTTTTCTTATTTATGTTACATCTGTTACATTATTAACTTCCAACAAAATGTCTTTCCACAGAGAAGTTTCAACAATACATGTTTTTTTTCAAACACAATTTTCAATTTTACACACGTAACTATAGCATGTTTCTAGTTCTTGGTCATTTAAATAATATCCCATATTTTTGCAAAAATGTTATTTCAAACAGCTTGCTTGATATTCATTTAATCTTTAATCCTTAAAAATCCTTGTATCCAAAAATGCTTGATAACTTTGGTAACTTTTTTCATGATCTTTTCCTACCAGAGCCTTGATGAATTTTTATGTAAGATTTTCAAAATCTTTTCTCAGAAGTTGATGTACTGGTGAATGATTAGTTGATTTTGTTCAAAACAAAGCCTACTGAAATAAAAATAATCAAAATGGAGGTTTGAAAGGAAAAGCGGAACAGCTGCTATACGCAAACTATTTTGACATAATAAATTTACAGTATCTATTACTTATTAGGATTGGGATATACTCATTAATTTTTTTGGTTAGCTGAATATAATGAAAGTTTTAAGCTATATGTAGTTTTTGGTTACTTGCATTCCTGTCACCCAGAAGGTCTTTTGGGCATTGGAACATACTCCACTGTCTAAAAAGTATCTGATCTTAGGCCAGAAAAAATATTTCACATACCTGATGGGGTTTGCGCCTTCATCCCTTCAAAGTAGGCCCCTTGTACCTGTACACACTTAGCCCACCGAAAGGTGGGGTTACTTTTAGACAGGCCTCGTATTACTACATACAGGATGAATATAAAAGAGTGTTTTTGAAAGTTGATTACTTAAATTTCTGTCGCCCCAAACAAGGTCTTGTGTATGTTGTCAACCAATTATGGATTTATGTCATGTTACTGGGGGGGGGAGTCTCTTTCTTCCCAATGGTGGACCTAATATTGTTTACATGCAACTCTTACTCCCTTGTTTTTTTGTTGGAGACCTGTCCATTTTTCCTTCTGTCTCTGTGTTGGCTGTTTGACGTTTTTTTTAATGGAATTGAAATTTGTCCCCCAAAAAGAAACAAAACTTTTGATGATAACATCTTTATTCAGATTTCACCTGGTTAGATAGCCGAAATACTGGACTCCGCTCCCTTCCTACCTGCCGAAGACACTCCCTTATATAATTTCCACCAGCCTTGGCCACCTTCAGCAATTTTTGGCAGTGACTACATATGTTGCCTTTAACTATTTTGAGTGACATTATCTGCCAATCACGTGTCAACATATAATATTTACTTATTTATTATTGAAATAGAAACATTTTTATTTTTATCGATCAAATTTTTCTGTGCCTATTCAATATTTTATTGATAGTCTAATCCATTTTTTTTTATTTGGCATTTGGGACCACATTTTTACGATCTTCAGAGCAGCATTTTCTTAGTGAAGGTTCCCTGCTAGTATCAATCATTATTTTATAAAGAATATTATCATAGAATACCCTTTACTTGGTGCCATGTCTGGTGAATTTGATAGTAGACAGGTGGAGCTATTGGTCCATTTGAGTATATTAGTATCATATTATATACACTGGCATTCCAAGTTTAAACTCTGTGCATTCCCTTGTGTTTGTTTTTAGGCTAATTCTTATGTAAAAGGCATAGTTTTAATTATCCGTGCAGTTCAAGTACATATCCCTTTTTAGATGTACAAAGGCCATTCATGGAAACCTGCAGTAGACAACCCTGGGAATAGTATAACAAATTATCAAATTTTGGCATTATGAATTGCTTCAAGAGGTGTTGATGAATACCATCAATCAAGTTAGAAAAATGGGTTTGGTGCTTCTGTCTCGATTTTTTATAGCTATCGTCCTCCACAAATGGACTAAACATCATTTTAATATTTACTATGGATTATTTATATGTTTTTTCTCTTATATTTATGTATATTCCAAAAGACAATGTTCCTGACATTTTTTTCCTATTAGATGGCATAGAGTTGTGATATTCATTTTCTATTTTACTTCTTAAAACTCCAAAATAACCAGAATTTGAATCATTATTTGGTTTACCTGATATTTTTGGGAAGCCCACTTGGGACTATGGATAGGCAGTTGGATTTTGGAATCGGAATATGTGTGTTCAAATACCAGTCATTCTATTCACATTTGGACAAATACACTTGAGAAAGATATGAATCTCTACATTCCCTCCAGCTATGGATTAAATAGTGCATATTGTGTTATTCAAAGATTATGTGTGGACAAAAGAACATTCATCAAAAATAATTGTTCTCAGCATTAAATGACCTAAAAAGGTTGATATGTCATAAAACAAAACAAACTTAATGTTTTTAATTAATTTTTCATAAGACATCATTGATAACAAGCATTTCTGTGGAGAAACACTGGAATTAACCGTAAAAACCTTTTGCTGAAATCTAAGATTCTTTGGTGTTGCTGTATTAATTTGCAAAGATTGTGAATAAATATCTATTTTGAAAGGGTTGTTTGTTTGTTTGTTTTTACCACATATCAACCAATTTTGAAAAAGTAACCAAAAATGTTGATCAAGAAGTTGTTTTCAATGTTACTCGTAAAATTGGAAACTTTTGTTTATGAGAGGTATATGTATGAAATTTATCAGAAAATATTCTGCCTCTCATAGAGTATGCCAACTGCATCTCTGCAAAAAGTTAAATTCAATTAAAGAATGTATTTAAGCATTATGTTAAAGTACATTCATATTGTGGACAAGATGTATAGATGTCATTAAACTCCATTTTGAAAGGATTCAAAGATAAAAACTTAGAACAATATTTTTCAAAAACATGATTTTCATTATTTTAATCAAAATAAAATTGTGAACATATTTGATTCCAAATCAACTGATTTCTGGAAAATTCTGAACTGACTCAATTCCACATTAACTACCCTGAAAAGAGTTGAGATATTATAAAACAAACAATTTTCTTTTCAAAATAAAATAATTAAAAAGTTAAATCTAGAGTTAAAAAAAATCATTTTTATCAATTTAAAGCTAAGAAATCAATGCATTATTCAAATCATTTTAAAATAATAAAAAAAATCAACTCATATTTATATACAACTAAGACTGATTTAGAAATAAATAAAATAATATCATTGAATAACTTTTAACAGACATATATTGGTCTTGGTTGTGGGCGAAAAGTTGTGCCTTTACAGCCATCCTTTTTTCAGTTCTGCAAGTTTTTCATCATTTTGTCTTTTTTGACCACATTTGTTGAAATATTATTTTCTTTTTCAAATTGGAATTTATCAATTACTTTAATATTTTCTTCCTAAGATTGCTGTCTGTAATTCTAAAAATTTATTTCTTATATTTTTATAATCAGTTTAAAATGAGTCAAATTCTATTCATAGTTTTTATATAACATTTTGTTTTTAATTTTAATTTAATATATTACTTTTCGATTTAAAAATAAGAATTGATGAAAATGTATTAATGTTTCTTCTTCTAAAATTCAAAATAGATTAAAAGTAAACTTATTTGTGGAGAGTTCGTTTGAGTTAAGGGCAATAACAAATCTAAGTTCCGGTTAAAATAGTTTTTCTGTTTTTCTGCAATCATGGATGGGACTTACGATAATGCTTTGATGGGAATTCTACAACAAGAAGGGCAACTAGGTCCCTTCTTAGATGTTATTATGGGATTCCTTTATCGAAGGTAAACCTTTAGATGTAATTAAAAATATTTGATCTGCTAGCCAAGGAATAAGTGCAAAAAATCTAAAGATGAATGACTTAGAAAATGTTTAGAAATGTCATCCTAAAATTTATTTATTTTGTTTTCACAATAAAATTTGTATTAGCATTTTCGTTGTCTATCATACATTTTTTAGTGAGGTTAGAACATTAGTTTGATTAATGAATTAATAATTATTGAAAAATTACTAATTAATCACAAAACAAGATGTTTTTTATCGAAGACGGCTGGAAATTAATTATCAAATTCAAATCAATTTATGTGGAATTCATTTTTTTGTTGTTGTTGACGATTGCTTTTAACTAGAGAACCAAACATTAATACTTATTTGAATTAATACTTGATTCCTTGAATTAATACCTTCCTCTTTCATTGAATTTTTGTGATATTTTATTGTTTTCCCCAACAAGTCGGAATTTAAATAACAATAAACATCATTAAACAACAACCTAGATTAAGACGAATAAAAACAATCGATGTCGTCTAAATGAGAAGTTTCTTCGGTTAAAAATGTTGCCAAGCGAATTATTTTATCCTAAACAAATAAATTATAATTTATTTGGTAAAAAAAATTACTTTTCTTTTTCACTATTCACTAAACGTTTGTGTCATTTACGTTTGTTTTTTTCTTCTGTTAAATAAACTTAGAGTTCAAGGGAAGCAACTTTTTGTCTTGAAATATTTTTTGTTTTGTAGATAATGGCAAAGATGATAATGATAATAATCAAATAAAAAAAATAAAATTGATTAATTAGGAAAATAAGGTCACAAACCCAATAAAAAACTGAAACGCTCATATTCACTAACCTAATAAATAAATAACTGAAAGCTCATATAATAATGTCACTAACCTGATAAAAGAAACCACTGAAAAGTTCATTTATAATGCCACTAAAGCTTAAATCACCTAAAAAGGTTGATATGTCGTAAAACAAACTCTTTAAATATTATTTGTAATAAGATGAACAATTTAGATGCTATTTCAAACTTATTTGTTTCTCTTATAAATTTCTATAGCTTATGATTTTCTCTTTTTTTCAGAACTGATTTTTACCATATTTTAAGAGACAAATCTGACACAAAAGGATTTCCTCCTGGAATGGCATTAAATATTCTCCTCAAAGTAAGTTAAAAAAAACTTATTAAAATTATAGTTCTTACTCTCCATATACACGTACCTGATCAACTCTAAGATGGGTGAGAATGTCATTTCATTATTTCAAAATTGAAGATAATTTATTCAGTATTTTTAGTGAGGTAACTAAATTTAGAAATCTCAGAGTATTCTTTTATAACCAAAGCTAAAATAGAAGCACCCAGCAATAATTATAAATTGTCTCTTTCTTTTCTTTTTAATTTCCAGTCATATCGAAAATTTGAAGATAAAGCCAGAAACGATAATTCTTCCAAGTCTAATTTAGAAATTGCCACAAACGTCAAGCAACTTGATCAAGGTAAACATGTTATTTTATAGAAAAAAATAATTTTTAGAAATTGTCACAAATGTCAAGCAACTTCATCAATTCTCTCTATCTTTATTTTTCAAATACTCTTCAATCAAAGAGTATCTTCTCTCCATCCATTTTTATTTTTCAATCAAAGAGTATCTTTCAATCCATCTTTATTTTTCAAATTCTCTTCAATCAAAGAGTATCTTCTTTCTATCTATCTTTATTTTTCAAATTCTCTTCAATCAAAGAGTATCTTCTTTATCTTCATTTTTATTTTTCAAACTCTTCAATCAAAGAGTATCTTCTCTCTATCCATTTTTATTTTTCAATCAAAGAGTATCTTTCTATCCATCTTTATTTTTCAAATACTCTTCAATCAAAGAGTATCTTCTCTCCATTTATTTTTCATCATCAATATCACACAATGATTCAATTCAAACACCGTTCTCTTTCAATAACCTTCTTCGGGTGTTACTTTTCAATGTCAAGATGAAAACAACAGTCCAAATAATCTAAGTAATACAAATTATCAAGCTTCATCTTAGAAATTCAAACTAGTAAAGAAATTTATGTTTAGAATTTTTTGGACTGCCATATTCTTTTTATTGTTATCAACTGGAGCTTTATAAAAATATCATTAAAGATGAGGACAATAGTCTAAAATCTCTTAACACAAGTTTTTAAACCTCATTCCATGGACTCTATCAAACAAATAAAGGAAAATGTTGATAGAAATAATGCATCCAACTTATAAAAAGTGAAAAAAAACTTAAACTCAAAATCCTTGTTTTTATTAAAATGAAAAAATAAGATTTAGTAATTTGTTTTTATTTTTCATTTCATTTCTCTTTTTTTTTTTTTTCTAGGAACAACAAATGTAGAGAACAAAATGCCAAACCTCTGTGATGATGCTAAGAATTTGATGGACAAAAACTTCTCTAAAAAAGAAGAAGCAGATTCTAAAACAACTTCAGATCAAGAGAAGAATTCTACAAACAGCCAAGAGAAGAACACAGGGTTTGTACAATTTGGAAACAAACTCAATGATATTTGATATTTTTTTTATAATTTTCAGATTCCAAATGCCAAAATGTAAAAAGATGTGAAATGCCAAACGTTTTAAAATCTTAAAAGATCAAAGTTAGGGGTAGGCTAAACAAAATATTTTATTTATTATCATATAGATATATTTATTTCCCTCTTTGTTATGATATAGATATATTTATTTCCTTTGTTATTATCATATAGATATATTTATTTTCTTCTTTTTTATCATATAGATATATTTATTTCCCTCTTTATAATCATATAGATATATTTATTTCTCTCTTTATTATCATATAGATATAGATATTTCCCTCTTTATTATTAGATAGACATGTTTATTATTGCAGGAAAGATTGTTGTGTGTCTTGTTCAATATCTTGAAGATTTTATTTTAATTTTCTGCTGAGAAAAACAGATTTTTGTATGTTTTTTTCTCTTTAGAAATCTTGATGCAAATTTATGAAAGTTGTTTCTTCTTATTTTATTTTTGGATCTCAAAGTCTGACTTGGCAAATGATTCTAATAATCAAACAGAAAGACATCAATGCAAGTCTTTATATTTCCCAGATTAAAAGACCTGCTGTAATATTGTATGAATGTATCATTGTTGTATTTTTTAGTCGAACCAGTAAAAACTATCAAGCTGACTCTGAATGTTATAATGGAGCTGAAAGAGAAAGTTATTCTTGGTCACAGTCAATTACAGATTGTGATTTAAGAGTAAAGGTAAGATTTCTTTTAAATGGTTTTTTGGTTTAATTTCAATTATAAACAGAGTTTTGGTCTCAAATCACAGAACAGATACACACACACACACACAAATACAATAACACGCAGACAGATATCTATGGAAATCAAAAATACTAATGATATTAACATTTTATTGATTGTTTGCAAGTTTCTTACTAAGGAACCTCATCTTGTGACATTGTAATATTTGAATAGGAATTTTCTTATTTCTTCAATGAATTCTAATATTCAGGTCCATAGTTTCTGATGAAAAGTAAATTATTTTTTTCAAGGTTCCAAAACATTTGGTGAAAGGAAAGCAAATCAAAGTTGACATCAAAAAGAAGCATTTAAAAGTGTTGTATAAAACTGACAGGTGTGAAGAAGAAAATATCCTTATTGATGAGGATCTAATGTGGGAAATTCAAAAAGATGATTGTATGTGGAGCCTGATACCTGGAGAACATATCCATGTAAGTTGAGTTGAGCTCAAAATCTTTCAATTTTTTCACCACTTTACAGACAACCTAAAAATTTGTAATTCTTTTTGGACAAAAAGAAGCTTGAAAAATCCAACTAAATTAGTTTTTTGTATAAAAAATACTTGCTGAAAAAATTAATTTGTTTTCAGCAAGTATTTTTTATGCAATTAAATTGTATAAAAATTAATTTGTTTTTCTTAAAATCGATTGATTAGTTTTAATTTTCAAGAATTTTTTTTCATTGAAAAATAATTGGTTGAGCTAGATTTTTCATGGCCCTATTTTTTTAAAATTGTGACAGGGTTGCCTAGTGGCTTGTATGGTTGGACAATGTGTTTTTTTTAATCTGCCGATTTTGTTTGTTTGTGTTTTACGGCATATCAACCATTTTAGGTCATTTAATGCCAAGAACAATCATTTTTGGTAAAC
>JAYKTE010318776.1:0-11220 GCA_036873565.1 Xipholeptos notoides | reverse complement strand
CCCTACTTTTCCACGAAAAAGAAATTTAAAGGTAGAGGATGTTAGAGAGAGGGACAGGAAGAGAGAGAGAGAGAGAGCGAGAGAGAGAGAGAGAGAGAGAGAGAGAGAGAGAAAGAAAGGAAGAGAGTGTGTGAGAGGCATAAAAAGATTGTCTAGGTTGAACCGATTTAATAATTGTTTGAAATAAACTAAAAACAGTTGAACAATCCCGGCAAGATGTTTGAACGAAAGATGAGAAATGATAAACATTAACATCTACCAGGTTTATATATATATATTTGATTTAGTGTTTCTGCCAAATAAACACCAATTTCCAAATTCTTGGACATCGACGTTCGTTAAGGAAGAAATAACTAAAATTATAAAAAAAACAAAAACAAAAACAACTAACGTGGTAATAAATTTACAATTCTATTTGGACATTTTGTCTTCGATTGGAAAAGCAAAAAGCAAATTGTTTATTTTAACCGTTTTTGTTAGTGTTATCCATATGTTGCTGTAGCCACATTTGCACTCAATCTTTTTAGCAGCTCACCGAGATTAGGACTTTAAAATGGTTCCTAATGATTCTAGTTAAATACAACAATGTTAGAAAAAACTTAAAGTGCAAATTATCAAGGCTCATCTTAAAGATAAAGTCAAAATAGCGATGAAGATGAGGACAATTAAAAAAAAAACTCACAACGCAAATTATTAAACCTTCTCCCTAAAATAGATGTACAAATTATAAAGCCTCGTCCCAAGAATAGCGAAGGTAACAATAAAGATGAGAACAACAGTCGGAAAAATAAATGTACAAATTAACAAGTCTAATTTTAAGAATTGTGAAAGTATCTATAAACCTCATCTAAAGGATTGTGAACGTAACAATGATAAGGATGAGAGCAACAGTTAAAAAATAGATGTACAAATTATCAATCCTCATCTCAAGGATGGTGAAGGTAACAATGATAAGGGTGAAGACAACAGTCTGGAAATTAGATGAAATATATACAAGTACTTTTATAATTTGTTGTTTTTAACGGGTTTTGATTGAATTTACGTTTTTTTTAAACACGTTTTTGCCTTGGTTTGGGATTTTTACTCTGCTGACTCTTCATCTTGTAACAATTGCTTCGTTTTTTTTTTCTTTAAGATGGGCTTTCGTTATTGTTCAGAATTAAATGTTTTTTTTTGTTTTTTTTTTTACTTCGGACTCTTTTTTTTTGCTTTTTTTCGTTTTCTTTTCATTCTTCTCGTTTCTTGTTCAAATGATTCTTTTTCTCTTTCAGCTGAACTATTATTACTATTATTATTATTATTATTATTATTATTGTTATTCACGCTGTTTTTCTTTCTTTTCTTTTTCTTTATATTCTTACAATTATTATTTATCTTTTTTCAACATTTTTTGTCATTCTTTTTCTTCTTTTTTTCTTCTTCTTCTTCTTCTTGGGGATGTCCATTTGGGGCAGTAGAAAAATAGTCAAACTTCGGAATCGTAATATGCGCGTTCAAATTCCAGTCGTTCCGTTTACGTTCACATTTGGATTAATACTCTTGGGAAATGTATGAATCACCGAATTCCCTTAGCTATGGATTAAATAGGGAATAATATGTTATTTAAAAATACTGCATGGGAACAAAAGAATGTTTCTAAAAAATGATTGTTCTCAGCATTAAATAACAATAAAAGGTTAATATGCCGTAAAATACAAACAAACAAATGAACATCTTCTTCTCGTCTGTCTTCATATTCTCTTTCTTCTTCTCTGTCGTCTCTGTTCATATCTTTTTCTTTCTTTTTTCTTCTTCTTTTTGTGTTCTTGTTCATTTCTTTTTCTTTTCATTCTTTCTTTTTTTCAAATATTGTTCCTTACCCTACTTTGCTTTTAAATTTACACACATTTCTTTTCTAATTTCTCTTTTCCTTTTTTACACTTTTTCTCTTTTTTTCCCCTTACTCTTAAACATCTATTACCTACTCTCCCTGACTCTTTACCCATTCCCTACTAAACACACTTTTCCTCCCGTAAATTTTATTATATTATTTTTTTACAGTTTTCAGATATTTTTTCCATCTTGACCTACTTGTTCTCTTTGTATTTTCAAAAATAATTCATTCGTTTTTCCTGATTGACCCAATTTGTTTGCCAACGTAAGTAAAATATTTACCCCCACCAAGCAATTTCTTATATTTTTCCACCTTGTGCCAAAAACCAAATAAAATGTTTTTCTTTGATCTTATTTTATTATTTCTAAAAATCTTATATTAATATTATCATAGACGTTGTTCTGTCCGTGTACTTATAACCAGTTTAGACATTCTTCATATGAGGTTCGATTATTTTTGTAGTGAGTTTTCAGATTACTGTTCTCATATTTAGGGTTATCTTTCTTTCAATCATTGAGATGAAGCTTGATCTTTTCTGTATTGAGTCTTCGGACTGTTGTTTACATTTTTTAATATTATCATCCCTTAACCATTGAGAGGAGGTTTGATTATTTGTATATCGAGTTTTCGGACTGTTGTTTTTCATTATAGGGCAATCTTCCCTTCATCCATTGAGATAGGGTTTGATTTTTAGTGTATTGAGTATTGTTGTTCTCATCTTTATGGTTATTTGAGTGAAACCATTGAAATAAGATTTGATTTTTTTGTGTATTGAGTCTTCGCAATGTTGTTTTCATTTTTAGGATTAAATTCCCTTCAACCATTGTGATGGGATTTGAATATTTGTGGTTTGAGTTTTCGGACTTTCGTTCTCATCTTCATTGTTTTCATTACTGGCCTCATTGATGTATTGATTATTTTAACATGCCATTTTCGGACGGTTGTTTTTGTCTTTTTGGCTATCTTCATTGATACATGGCTTTATTATTCGTGTATTAAGCCGTCAGACTATTTTTCTCATCTTCAGCGTTCCAATTACTGCAATCATTTAGATGATGCTTGATTGTTTGCGAATTGAGTCTTTGGACAGTTGGTTTCATCTTTATTGTTTTTTCCGCTCCCCTCATTGTTTTTTTTTCAATGTCCTCCTTGAGATGAGGCTTGATTATTAGTATATTACGTTTTAGAACCTGATATCTGTTATTATTGAGATGAAGCTTTATTATTTGTGTATTACATCTTAGGACTATTGCTCTTATCTTCATTGTTTACTTCATTATTTTGGTTGATATGAGGCTTGATTATTTTAGCGTTTAATTTTTTAACTATTGTTCTTATTTTTATGGTTATCTTTACTGCAATCATTGATATATGGTTTTAATGTTCATGTATTTATTAAATCTTCAAACTATTGTTCTCATCGTCATTGTATTTACTGCGATCATTGAGATAAGGCTTGATTATTTCTACATTGAGTTTTCGGACTGTTATTCTTATCCTTATGGTTATCTTCACAACAATAATTGAGATGGGGCTTGATTATTCGAGTATTGATTCTTTGGGCTGTTGTTTTCATCTACATTGTTTTCTTTAAAGCCCTTGTTCTCATCATTATGGTTACTTCATTCCTCTCATCGAGATGAGACTTGGAAATTTGTGCATTGAGTTTTCATACAGTTGTTCTTATTCTTAGGGTTATTTCGCTGCCCTCATCGAGGACCTGTGGAACAAATTCGATTTGGTTTTCAATCGGAAAAATAGCTGATAAGGGTGAAAATTGAAAAATTAATCGTTGTAGACATATATGTCCTCTGTGTGGGAGTACGTTGGTCGTTGAAGTGCTAATATAACCGCAGTTTACTAAAATAATTTTCTGATTTCAAATAATTGCATCATTTGTCTTAGAAAGAAAAAAATATTGGAATTACAAAAATACAGAGCAAAAATAGCACATAAAGAGTATCAAAGCAATCGAGGTGTCGTGACTCGACAGTTTAAATGTGAAAAAACGAAACTTTGATGACATTTTTATATCTATAATTAAATACTTCGTGGAATTTTATCTGTGTGTTAATCTAACATTTAGTTGCCTGACCAAAGTATTTTGTGTATATTTGGATATGTGTGCGCACGCTCACACAGACATACACAGACATACATAGAAAAACAGACTTACGCGGACACACACATATTTTGTGCAACAAAATACATATTTAAAAAGACGACAACACATAGATAATATTAAGTTCTCCGAAAAGTTTTCGTTTGATGAAGTCGAGGAAGCGTGTCAAGAATTCTTTGATTCGAAGCCGGCTCTATGGTACTTTCCCCAGATCAGTAATCTTGCAGATAGATGACAGAAAAGTCTTGGAAAATGATAGTATCTATTTTGAGGAATAAAGTTTATTGTTTTAGTTATTACTTGGCGAGTAAATTTTCAAGTGTTTACGAACTTTTGGAACAGCCTGATATTATTAAGCTGATATGTACATATATTTTTCGGACTGTTGTTCTCATCAATCCACCAAAGGGCAATGATAACTAAGAATTCATTTCCAAGA
The DNA here is from genome assembly GCA_036873565.1 of Xipholeptos notoides. NCBI lineage: Eukaryota > Metazoa > Mollusca > Cephalopoda > Idiosepiidae > Xipholeptos > Xipholeptos notoides. The sequence goes on along the minus strand of JAYKTE010318776.1, from coordinate 6,786 downwards.
GTTAAAACTCCACCTGATCATAGTAAGCGGAACATAAACAGTCTTTGTGGATTGAAAAGTCCCAAGTTCTGTGAAGATCCATGATTACAACAGGAAGATTCCCAAGTGTGATCATTCGAGGAAGGCTGAAGCATTCATCATCCAAAACGTTGTGAAAGTAACGAGGATAAACCTGAGGGCAAGAGTCCGAAAAATAGATGAAAAATAATTAAGCTTCATCTCAAGGATTGTGAATCTAACAAAGATAAGGATAAGGATAAAAGTCCGAAAAATATATGTGCAAATTATCAAGCCTCATCTCAAGAATTATGAAGGTAACACAGATAAGGATGAGGATGACAATCCTAAAATAGATTTACAAATTATGAAGTCTCATCTCAAGGGTTGTGAAGGTAACAATGATACAGATAAGGAAAACTGTTAAAAAAATATGTATACAAATCATCAAGCCTCATCTGAAGGATTGTGAAAGTAACAATGATAAGGACGAGGATAATAGTTCCAAAATTAAAAGTTTTTCTAAACTAGATTAACATCGTAAAAACTTTTTAAAGCAAAGTCGGTGCTTTTTTAAAAGAAATTTTTATTGTGAACATTAATGTACAGAGTTGTAATCATTTTTTTTTTTTTGTAGACCGGTTACCAAGAAGCCGACTTGCGTTGTGCAAGCGTCAAATCAGGTCGAGAGATGGAAGAAAGCCACTGTGTTCAAACCCAGGGCTGGATTGTCACCCGTAAGCAATGCACGATGCCATCTTGTGAAGCAATGTAAGTTAATGAATGATTATTCCAAGAATTTGGCATTATTTCAACGAATAAAGAAAATAATAGAAGAGTTTAGAATAAGAAAAAAAAAAGGTTTAAAAAAAAAGAAAAAATGATTTTGAGTTTTTTTAGTATTATATAAAGACATTAAAAATTAATCGAAATTTGTACACAAAAACCAAAATAAATGGCTGAAAAATACAGGGTTGGGCAAAATCGGGCAAATGTTTTTTAAAATCATAAAATATAAGATTTTATTTAAAATGAGATAATTTTTCCGTCAATTTATTCAAAAAGGTTTGCATTTTATAAAGTCAAGTGTATAATATATCTTTCATGTGATGGACATTTTCAGTGACTCGTTACTTTTCAAGTAGCTCTCGCATGCAAAAACCTTATGTTTAATTGTCCATATTTTTCACTTTTATATGAAACAAACAAACAATTAAACATTATTACGCAATGGCATGCCTTTGCAAAAAAGGTATCCATTTGATGTAGATTTAATAATACAGAGCAGAGAAATTTCAAAAACACCTGCTATTTCTGCCCCACTATGTATATCTTTAGTGTATTTAAACAGAATGACGTTATTTAAAAAAATTTTTAGTCCTGGGGTCTAGGGATTTTATGCAATTCTCCTTTGGATTGGAATTTAGTATGTTCAGACAGAATGTTATTCAAACAATTATTATTGAAAATAATTTTTATATTTCGTTTCATGAAATATGAAACGAAATATTTTTTTTGTTTTCTAACAAGAATTTTAGTCCTGGAGTCTAGTGTCTTGATGCAATCCCCTAGTTTCGCCTGAAAATTTTTCGTCACCCACGGCCATTTTATTTGACACATAACAGACTAAAATGTTAAGTAACTACCCTAGAGATATTTGTGTAAGACCGAAAACGTTTGGACGAAAACTGGTGTATTACTTCAAGACACTAGACCCCAGAACCATAACTCTTGTTAGAAAAACCAGAAAAAAAATTAAAAAAACCAAAACAAAATTGAAAAAGAAATAGGAAAATTATTTTTTAATAACAGTTCTTTGAATATGTCTTTATAAGATATGGACGAACTGATATATTATTTGAAAAAGCAATAAAACAGTAAACGAACTGATACAATATTTTAAAAGGAGATAAAACAGTACTTACAATATTGATTCACAACAATAAGAATAGAATAAAATATCAAGAGAATATAGAATTAATATTGGAAATTATCGGAAAAAATATTCATATAATCTATATATTAATACGTGGGTCACAAATACCAATCATAATAACAAACAGCAATATAGAAAAGACACAGAATAAAGTACCAATAAATAAATGAATGATATCAATCTAAAAGAGTAAAACACCAAAATATTAACAGTATCAACCCTATCATAGGCTGGTTGGTTTGTTTTAGGGCATATCAAACATTTTCGGTTATTCAGTGTCGAGAACAATCACGAAGATTTATTCGCCAATACATTGGGTTTGTTTGTTTTATGGAAAATCAACATTTTTAGGTTATTTAATGTCGAGAAAAATAATTTTTGATAAACGTTCTTTTTTGCCACTCTTAATTTTTTGAATAACGCAATATGCGCTATTAAATCTATAGTGGGGTTTCATACCTTTCCCAAAAGCATCGCCTGATTGATTGATAAACGTTCTTTTTTCAGCACATAGATTTTGAATAACACCAGATGTAATATTTGATCAATAGTTAGAGGGAATTGGAGGGATTCATAACTTTCCCAAAAGTATTAGTCTAAGGTTAAAGGTCATGGAATAATTTAGATTCGCATTCGTAAATTACGATTCCAAAATCGAATAGAATATCACCTGCCCCAAGTGGACTTCAACACTATGTATATGTGTGTAACAAAAGTAAATATTTAAAAAAACTACAAAATACGGATATAGTTGAATAAGGCCGATGCTAAAGAACTTCTTGAGAGATAATCAGACCAAAAGCTTTTGGTTTGATGATCCAAAGAGCGATAAATTGACATTCATCAAAGGCTGTTGATTCTGTGTCGCACAAGTAGTTTAACCTTTGCCTAAAATAATAAATAAAAGCTATTCCAAGTTCAAAATATGCTTTTGAACGAAAAATCTAAACCTAAATCTAGGTAGGATAATAAGTTTTTACAAAAGCATCTTGCAAAAATTGACAAAAATGATTAAAACCAAAGAAAAATTTAAGATAAAATAAATAAGTTAATAAGATAAACAAAAAATGAACTATTTGAAGCTAATAAAAATAAACTAATAAAGTTAAATCTCTCTCTCTCTCTCACTCACATACACACACACAAATATATGTATGTATGTATGTATATATACATAATACTGATATTATGCGTGTATTTGTCTGCCCGAGGAAATGTCTATACCTAACTATTTTGATATTTTTGGTCTAGGGACTTGAAATTTAATATATGGTGTATTTGGACCCGTAGAAAGATTTCTTTTTGGTTCCGAGCCAGAAAAATAACTGCTAAAGGGTCAAAGTTTAAAAATAGGATCGTTCCCGGTCTTTAGTGTCCGTTGTGTGGGACCTACGTTTGTCATTGTGGTGTCAAAATCATGTTCGGCTTTCAAAAAACTACAACAGTTTCTTAGAAAAAATTACGAAAATATAGCCGAAAATGAGCAGAAAAGGGCATTAAAGCAACCCTCGAACAATGACGCGCAATACTGGTAGTAATAAATAAATGATAAAATACAAAATTAGATAGTACGTAAAAAAATTCAATAATAATCTTATAATTCACTAACCAACCAACGTAAAAAAAAATAGAAGTAACGGAAAATTGACTATAAAAACTACTATCATGCAACTCTCGCCATATTCGGCATCTACGCAAGTTTTGCAAACGAACGCAAACCTTGTACCAACATTTTGATCTGTTTCAGTTGACCACTCTGCCCACTTCAGCACGGGACTCTCTGTAAATATTAATATTCCATTCTGTTAACTTAGTCGTGTTCTCTTTAAATACGAATATTTTATTCGTCCCTTTTTATCATATTTTCTTAATTCTATTTTCTCATCTGAAGTTTTGAAAAGATTACAAAAAGATTTGGTAATTTGTTATTATTTTGAATTATCACACCGATTACACGCAGCACTTGCATGCTGTTCGTGTCCGGTGGTTTTCACTGGAGCCAGAGTGACAAAAGGTTTTCTCCTGGCGCTCCAGCAGAATCCGCTCTATTCTGGCCAAAGACTGTGTGGTACCACCTCTCTTCAAGCTTTCACCGAACCATACCCACCCAGTTATTACACCCGAAATCAATAGGGTTTATATTCTGCCAACACCCGGTGGTGCCTTCCCAAGGCAGATTGATGATGAGTCTCCTGGCACTTAAGTATCCCTTGCAGTCGGCGACTGCAAGCTTCTTTCCTCGATCACCCATTTTTTTATTCTATCTTTCTTTTCGTCTTTTTTCTCTACCTCTTACTCAGTTGGCTTTCCATTTATTATTATTATTTGATCAAATAAGTTTTTACACCGATGAAAAATTTTCTTGTAAAATATTCTGCTCAATATTATTCACATGTAAATTTGTGTTGAAATTGCAGCATTGAAGGAAATGTTTATATATAATAGAATTGATCAATGAAAACGTAAATTAAAAGATATGCTGGTGGATGTGGTTCGGATTAATTTCTTTCTATATTAAAAAATTCGATCACGTATCTTTTATTAACTTCTTAATTGTTTAAAATCATTAAAACCATTTCGTTTCCAAAAATTAGTTAACAGTTTCAAATTGGCTATTTTATTTCATAATTTAAAAAATGAGTCATGTTGAGGGAAGGCAGTAATTTTTTCAAAATTATGATGAAAACTAAAAAATTTCCAAGCAATTAATTTGCAGTTTTCAACAATTTTCAGGATTTGTTTAAATTTAAGAATGTTAAATTTATTTTCGGATTTCTCTAGCATTGTGGAATTTCCACAGGTGTTGCTAGTTATTATTATCATTATTATTATGGACCTCACACCAATTACTATGCGATTTCACACCCAGAAACCAATTGTTTTTACTGAGTCAGTGACCAGAAGTTTCCTTATGAGCTCTAGCAGGCTCTGCACCATTCAAATCAATGACTGTATGGTGCAACTTATCCCTGAGTGACAACTTTTTAGCACACCTACTATAACAAAGTCTTACTCTGTCAAATCCTGGTGGTTATTCCTGTCTCCAGCTCTTACACTTGGTATCAGTAACATCTCGATTCTGACAACAATGGTGGTGCCTTCTGAAGGCAGGGAGATGGCAGTAAGTCTCTTCTAGCACTTCAGCACTTTTGCAGTCAACGAATGCAAGCTCCTCTCCTTAATTATTTTTTATCCTTCCCCCGTTCTTTTTCCGTTTTTTGCGGTTCAATTTTCATGGTACATTACTTTCCTGATTATGTCAGCTGTTTTCATGAGTGCTGTAGTCTGTAAAAGGATCATTTTTCCTTTAATGGCGATTTTCTGTAGTCTCTTCTCCAGGTATTTTTGGATGGTTACTAGGGCTTCTATGATAATCGGTATCATTGCAGTTTGTATTTAATTATTATTGAATTATTATTATTATTATTATTATTATTATTATTATTATTATTATTATTATTATTCATACTATTATATTTCTTTTTCGTTCTACTGCCTTCTCTTTTACTCCCCTTTACTTGTTTTTTAATGTGTCTTTCTTTCTTCTTTTCTCTCGTTTTCACTCTTTCTTTCCTTCTTTTCTCTCGTTTCTCACTCTCTTTCTTCTTTTCTCACTCTCTTTCTTCTTTTCTCACTCTTTCTTCTTTTCTCACCCTCTTTCTTCTTTTCTCACTCTCTTTCTTCTTTTCTCACTCTTTCTTCTTTTCTCACTCTTTCTTCTTTTCTCTCGTTTTCACTCTTTCTTTCCTTCTTTTCTCTCATTTCTCTCTCTCTTCTTTTCTCTCATTTTCACAAAGAGACTATCCAAGTAATATCCGAGCCAAACCGTGCAATAGTTATATTAGTTAGTTTGTTTGTGTTTTACGGCATATCAACCACTTTAGGTCATTGCCGAGAACAATCATTTTTTGTAAACGTTATTTTTGTAAACATAGTTTTTAATGACACAAATTACACTATTTGACCCACATCTGGAGGGAATTTGAGGATTCATACCTTTCCCAACGGCATTAGTTCGAATATGAACGTAAACGGAACAACTGGGTTTCGAACTTGCGTACTACGATTCCGAAGTCCGACTGCCTACCGATTGACCCAAATCGACTTCCCCGCTTATATTAGTGTGACTTATATATAATTTCGACCTAAATCCATACATTCTCCTCAGACTTCCTCTCTCCAAGAATGATGGTGGTATTCTCATAAATATAAACCCAGGTGCTATTGTGAGATAATCCCTGGGGCATCATACCCAAGTTGTAATGGCGTCTCAGTCTCGACCACCCCCCACCCCACACCACACCGCACCTCCCTCCCCACCCCACACCCACACCTCTTTTCATTATCTGATAATCTTTCAAAAAACTGCTGTTTGCAGACCAGGTTCTGATTATTCCGGTAAATTTCTCAAACCCACAAGCAGACACAGACAGATTCGTAGACTCACACGCACACATTCATATACACAGTCATGCGCACACACACACACATTCATGTACGCAGTCATACATACACATTCATATACACAGTCACACACACACACACACTCATGTACACAGTCACACACACACACACACATTCATGTACACAGTCACACACACACACACACACACATTCATGTATACAGTCACACACACACATTCATGTATACAGTCACACACACACACATTCATATACACAGTCACACACACACATATTCATATACACAGTCACACACACACATTCATATACACAGTCATGCGCACACACACACACATTCATGTACGAAGTCATACATACACACTCATATACACAGTCACACACACACACACACTCATGTACACAGTCACACACACACACACACACACACAAAC
>JAYKTE010318665.1:0-11220 GCA_036873565.1 Xipholeptos notoides | reverse complement strand
TCTCTCTCTCTCTCTCTCTCTCTCTCTCTCTCTCTCTCTCTCTCTCTCTCTCTCTCTCTCACACACACACACACAACGTTTCGGCCGAATTATCCCTCGGCCTTCCTCAGGTGTCCTAAATAAAGACAATAAGAGTCAATTTAGGACACCTGGGGAAAGCCGAAAAGGGTTGTTCAGCCGACACGTCGTAAGAGAAAGAATATTATAGATGAGGAAAATAGTCCGATTAGTAATTTTAGAATTTCTGATGGGATACACGACATTTTTGGGCGGTTGTTTACTAACACGTCCTTTTAAGTAACGCAATTTTTGCATGTCTCAAAGGTTCACTTTTCACTTGCACCGTTCACTACGACTACGTGTTTCATTTTCATAAGTAAACAAACGAAATTGTTTAAAAGATTATTTTTTTACAGAATAAACAATAACTTTAACATTAACTTGTATTTAAAAATTTATTTTTTTAATAAAATCATGAAAGATGGACCTTATCATTCTGGACAGCCACGGCTAGCAAATCTATCTATCATAAGATAAAAAAAAAACTACGTTTGTCTATTTGTGTTTTACGGCATATCAACCCTTAAAGATATACGTGATTAAATATATAGTGTTTACATGTCCGTGATTAATGGTCGAACTAACAAATGCGAGGTGATGAAATGTCTGCATTTAAACTTTAGATTTTTAGCATTTTTATCTGATATTGTTTTTTCTAAGAAGTTTTTATCTCTTTCTTCCAGACTGGCCACGTTTGTGGTGATGAGATCGACTTGATAGACGGTCGACCCACAGGGGCCGTTCGGGTCTCCTTCGGTCCTGGTTCCACTGAATCAGACGCTATTGAGTGCATTCATTTCATCCAAAGATGCTTTATCAAGAACCTTTCTAGTGAAGATTTGAACTGCATCAGCAGCACGCCTCCATCCTCTTCCATGGGGTCGACTCAAAGGACCAAAATTCCGCTGGATGCGTCTCTTGGCACTGGAGAAATAAACGCTGCTGTACAAGAACGCCAAATTCCCATTGGCACAAATCGACGGATTCTGACTGATTTGTTTGTATACCCGGTCAAATCTTGTAGTGCAATGAAGGTAAGCCAAAATACTAAAGGTAAGACACTGAATTAAAATAGTTTTGTAGAACAGACAGCATAATCTATTGTGTGTATTGTTTTTAGGAAGAGGCGCTATAATTACCAAGTAATAATTAACTGTAATTGTATTATTATGTAGGCTTTTAGAAGGAACCTACTGACCTATCTAAAAAGAACCAAAAGTAGAACAAAAATCCTACTATTCCCAAAAAGACAATAATTACTTGGTCCTTTCTTTCTATTGTTTGACCTCAACTTCACCCTACAGCCCCATTACTTGAAGGCACCAATGGTATTAATGTAATTAAAATGAAATGATCACTTACATTGGTTTTCATTTAAAATAGGTCCATTGAGATCAGGATATTGGATGAGTAAGTTTTCCCTTTCTTCAAACTTTTTTAATTCTTCAGAAAGATTTTTATTTTCACTTTTCATTTCTTCCATTGTTTTATCCCATTTCTTTTTTTGGATGGAAAACATTTCCATTTTTTTCTAAAAAGCAGCAAAAATTAAATTTGAAAAATTAAATTCATATAAAATTCTGAAAAAGATTTTTTTTATCAATAAAAGCAATGGTTTTTGCTGTCAGGGGCAGTCATAAGGTTTGCACACCACCTCTGGACATTGATAATCCGTTAACCTTTAAAATTCCCCAAATCCTTCAAAATATTTATTTTCATGGAACTACACTCAAGGATCTAATTTTAGAGTGCTGCCATTAGTTCTAGACCTTCATTTTATTACAGTAATTGTATACATATACAGTTGTCATCAAAGAAAACCAACATTTTTCAAAACAAAAACATATAATTCAAATTATAAAAATCATGGTTATGTAAACAAGTAAATAAAGACTGGGTGTGCAAACAAAGGAAACCAAAGATTTTTCAAAACAAAAATGTATAAATGTATAATTGTTGAATTAAATTATTTGGCTACGTAAACAAATATAATAAACTTTCAACCACTTACAAAAATAGTTTTAAAAATGTTTAAATAAATTTGTTTTTAAATTGCAAATATTAATATAAAATCATTTTTTGGGAGAGAACTGCTGCAAGACATCAAATTGATAACTTTGCTGAAAGAAAAGTGCAAAAAATTTGTTCGTAAATTTTCAACACCCACAACACTATCAAAATTTAGTCCATTGGCAAGTTTCCTCTGTATGGAGATGATTGCCAAGTCTGTAAGCCTTATTTAGCTCATTGCTTATTGAAGGTAGTTCTTTATGAGCTTCAATTTTGAGAAAGAGTACTCACAGCTGACAATACTAATAGCTTGAGTAAGGAAGATACACAGCAAGATCACAATATTAGGGACAGAATCCCCAAGGTAGTATCTCAGTCTGGGTTTGGTATAGAACAAAACTTTTTTTAAAATTATTCTTTATTATAAAACAGGAATATTCAACTTAAATTAAATCACATGTTACTGCTAATTCATACGATATTCTTTATAGATAGAAAAACAAAGTTACTGATTTAGAGTTTTAGTTTTACATTGATTAAATTTCTTTTTAACCATAAGCCATTAATCTTTACTCATCTAGGTGACATAATGATATAATTTTACCTCGTTATCATCAAATTTTTTTTGGAGCTGCTGCTGTTGGTCCTTTAAAGTCTCAACTTGTTCCTGATTTTCATCAAACAAATCTTGCAACTCGGCCAATTGGTTTTGCAAATCTGTATTTTCATCATTTAATTTCTCAACATGATTCAATGTTGAACGTTGTTTCAGCTGTATTGACTGTACATAGAATTATAGCAGAAAGAATAGTCAAAATAGAAGATAAGTATGAAATATTTTTCTATATAAAAAGTAAATACAATGGCTGATAATACTACAATTATAAAACAGAATAATAATAAGAAGAAAGTTGTTTGTTTGTTTGTGTTTTACAGCATATTAACCTTTATATAATGTTATATATGCAATCATTTTTCAAATCCATAATACATTTTTGTTTGATTTAGTTTTTTATTTGTAGTATTGTCAACTTTATTACAGAAAGGAATTCCAATGTCAAAAAGTAATATCCAACCTCGACCAAAATGATTTGTTGAACCTGGATGTACATAAATTTTCAATTCATACATTTTTCCCATGAAAGAAATCTTACAATTAAATTCCTCCCTAAATTTAAGTCTTTTGCCAGAAACTCTTCTGTGTTAGTCAACGATGGGCAACCTATTTTCTTCCATGTTTGTTTATTTATTACTGATATATCACTTCCTGAATCGAGTAATAATTTTAATGTTGGCCATTTTCTTAATATTCACATATTTCTTTTTTTTTTAACCTTCTTTAATTTTATTTGTTGGACAAGAGTTGAATGTGGATTAGCATTGTTATAAAAAGAATTTCTAGACTTGTAAATATCATACTACAACAATAATATTAAGAAGAGAAAAAATAATTTGACCAAATGTTATATATAGTCTCTCTTCAGACTGATTGAGTGGTCAACTTACATCTATCCCAAGAAGTGATGTCTTAAAGTATGTCTGAGTGATTTAGGGATAAGTAGACATATAGATATCAAAATAGAATTTAGGACTTTGTTCCTGAGTTTGACTACCAAAGATTAGAAGCAGGATTAAATAATGTATCATCTGTGTTTTAGGATTTAAGATAATGTTAAAACCAAGTAGTTAAGTTGAAAATAAACTTGCTTGTTAATAAATGCCAGTAAAAGATTTCTTATAAGTCAGCCACCATTTTGGAGATAAAAGCATAAAAGCCAAAAAAAAGACCACAGAGCACAACAACTTGACTAATAATAACATTTCTATGCAAATGAAAAAACGTTTAAAGGTTGATTGACTGGATTTTATTCTAATAGAATGTATATACTTTTGGTCATATAATTTAAAGAATAATCCTTTTTGATAAATTCTTTTGTTCCTCATCAATTTGTCAATAGTTAGTTTCACCCATAGCAGAAAGAAATAAGGAGGATTCATAGCTTTTCCAAAAGTATGAGCCTGAATGGAAAAGTAATGAAAAGTTCCCAATACATTTTATTCACTGGATCACAGAATGACTGTTTAGAACACTTTTAACATGTTTTAATGATATAACCATAAAATTATCATATAAAATTCATTTTTTACTTTAATTTGCAAATAACTCACCTCTAAATGTTTGGTCATGCTTTTGGTTTTAGCTTCTTCTTGTTTTAGTTCTTTGCAACATTTCTGAAATTTCATCTGAGAATCTTCTGCTTGAAATTTCAATATTTCAATTTCTTTATTGAGTTGTTGTTCTACTTCTGAGGCAATGTTGTTATCTATGTTTAATTTCTCTGTTAACTGTTGTATTTCTATTTCTGCAATTATTTATTGGTAAAGTCTTATATGAAGTTCAGTAAAATTAAGAATATAAAAACTTGTATTTACTTTCAATGAATTTATTTCAAAATGATTGCTTTCCTTGGTCACTTAAAAAAAAATAGTAGGGAATCCAGGGTTAGAAACTTAAATTCAATAGAAATGAACTGGTAAAACACACGTGGAGATTTTCTTAAAAAAATTTTTGAAATCAGTGTTATCTTTACACCTTGATGAGCTCCTCTTCAGAATTAACAAGTCTAATCTGCCTCAGACAGTTGAAAATATGTGTAATGGTTTTCACTAGGATTTGAACTTGTATGATACAATTCCATTGTTCAAGCTTTTACCATGCCTCCAACTTTGCTGCCACATCTTCTATATATAAATATATATTCCAACAGATTCATCATCAACAAAAACATTAAAAAAACCTTAAAGAAATTTGAATATTTACATTATATAATTTGAACATTAAATATAGGGTGTTTCAATACCTTGGTCAGAAGTAAACATATTTATCACATTAAAAATGTATTGTGTGTGTATGTGTGTGTGTTTAATATATTTTTAATGTGATAAATATGTTAATTTCTGTCCAAGTTATTGGAACACTCAAAAAAACTTTCTGGAAAAAAAGAGGATTCTTCAGAAAGATGAAGTAACTTTCAGAAAGAGTGACAGATTAGGAAAACAAGAACTTATAAATAGAAAGTCTTCTTCAAAATAATAAGATAAACATCACAATTATTTTTATTCTTATCTATTTAGTTTTTAATATTCTGTCTGGTGAATAATGCTACCAGTGGCATCAAGGCTGGTAGAACCACTTTAGCCACCAAAACTGTTGGTTTCTGCCTGAGGGTGGAGTATTCCACATGCTTTCACATTTATGGAAAAAAATTCTCTTTTATTAAATTTTGGTATCTCAACATGATGTTGAAACATTGATTTTCATCATATCAATGTATTTAAGCAACATTATGTCTCCTCAGTACTTGTGTGGATGACTTTTGAATTATTTAATATTTTAGAACTTTTTTCTTTCAGTCCTTTTTTCTTTAGATATAAATACATGCATGAAGATTTTATTTCAGTTTTCTATCTTTAATAATTTTAATTCAAAATAATTTCTTATTAAAAATATCTATTATATTAATGGAAGCTAATCAAACCTTCCCTCAAATATATATTCATTTATTGCATCTATTGGAATGAACAATTATTCACAATAATACACTGCTTGAAATGCAAGATTAAAGAGGGAAGTGTATTTTACAAAATTCCTGCTGTTTTAGAATGCAACGTGATATTTCAAATCAAATCTATCTTGATTATTTTTAATTTTTTTAATTTTATAAATTGTTTTTTAAAATCAAAATCTGGAATGTACTTTGCTTATTTTTTAAAACTGAGTTTAGAGTGAAAGAAACACCAATATAGCATATTTTTAGATTAAAAAAAAACAAATGTTTTATTTGAATAAAAGATTTTTCTTTTTTTTAAATTTTTACTTACCATTCTGTTTATTTTTATTTTTTACCTTTTGAAGCTCTTCTTGACCCAAAACTAATTTTTCAGTCAGAGTTTTTAGTTGGGATTTCAATTTTTCTTTTTCCCTAGTGACATCATTCATTTCAATTTGATGAGTCTTTATTGTATCTTGAAGTTTACTTCTTGCTTGTTTTTGAAAAGTTTCTTGAGTTTCTATTTCTAGAATATTTTTTTTTTCAAGTGTCTTCTTTTGGTTTTCTAGTAAACTATGATTCAAAAAGATTAAAAAAAGAATTGAAAGCAGATTGTATTTATCTGAAATTTTGTAATAAGTCTTATTCATTTATTTTATTTACATTATTTGTACTCTTGTCTCCATCTTTATTATTATATACAAATTATTTTTTATTTGTCAGAATTTTAGAATTGGGCTTGATAAATTGTATAATTTGGATTCTTTTCCTCATCTACATTTCTTTTCCTCATTTACATCTACACATAATAATTATTACTTGAAAGCGGTTAGAGTTCATGAAATGAGAAAAAATACTCATGTTAATTAAAATAAGGCTTTATTTAAAAGTATTTTGACATCACCAAAATAAAGAAATGACATCTGAGAAGGTAAATAATTTTTGTATATAACAATCAAGATGAAAAAAAATTCCAAATAATGTAAATAATAATAACTCACTTTTTTTGTTAATGTATTGATGCCAACATTTCTCAATTTAACCACACTAATAGAATAGGTACAACAAGATTGAATTCATAACAGCAAAAGCAATAATTAAATACAAGACATTGTATTAGTGGATTTAACCCTGTAAGAATTTCATTAAAGTCCTTTGATTGTAATACATTTTTTCAGCTTTAAAAAAAAAGCCTCTTTAACATTTTTTCAAAATGTTGAAAATGCTATAAAAAGCTGAAATGAATTTATGCTGGACTAACGTTCAGTATCCTTTTGAGAGATAAATATATAGAAATATCAATAAGGAAAATCAAAGTAACCAATACTAACCAGCATTTTTTTTCTAATGATTCCACAGAAGCCTTCAATGGCTCTAATGTGTCCTCAAAATGTCTACAAATAATGGACAAGTCTTTATTCTGATCAGTTGTCCAGTGGATCACTTCATTTGCTGTCATCCATTTAGTGCTATCAAAAGTAGACATGAACCGTGAAAGACGACTTGGTAAATTATGATCATGACATAGATGCATCACTACTTTTGCAGTTTGACGTAAACTTTCTTGCACTACAGAACATGCTTCACACGATACAAAAGAGGTTTCGACAGTTTGTGATGACTTAAAACATTCATCACGTGAAATGAATGATTTAATGCTGCCATCTGGTGAGAGTGTCATAGAATTTTGGCAATGAAATTTTGGTTTTTCTTTTGTTGTGACTGATAAAGGAGATGAATTTAAAGAAGTAGAATGGCTGCTGTCTTGTGAACCATGTTCTTTCTCTTCTGGTTTTTGGTTTAACTGAAAAAATAAATGAATATCCAATTTATTGTGTGTAAAAAGACTTCTTTCCATTAATGTGTGTAATAAAAGGCAAAATATTTATGATTCCAAGGAATAATACTTAAAATTCCAATATATTTTGAGTAACTATTGCTTCTCTCATTCAACTTCACAGCATATTATCCATCATTATTTATATTATTTGAAGTTCTTATTACATTGTTACATTCACAATGTTTTGGTTGATGCCCCCTTCAACTTTCTTCAGGTATTTCCAAGTTTGACAAGCAACTCCTGGCTATGAGTAGTTTAAAACTTGTTTAAACCTAATTTGATCAGTTATTATAATTTTGTGTTAAAAATACATTAAATCAAAAATATCATAAATGTAACTTAAAATATATGGTATAGTATTTGTTAGTTTTACTTGTTTAACAATCATTGTTCAACTGAATAGTATCAAATTTTTAGGATGATTTTAAGATAATTTTGTACTTAAGCTCAAGTTTTTACAGTATTTTCAATATTTTGGGACAATAAAATATGATTGGTACCTCAGCAACTAGTTGTGAAACACAAGCCTGTAGAATTTTTTGCAAGTTCCAACATTGCTTTACAACAAGTCCAACAGAGTTTCTACCAGAAATATCTCTAGAAAAATCCAATGGTGATGAATTATTTGGTCTGTTTATGCTTGTGATAAGAGGAATGATGAATCTGCCAGAAGCATGGAGAAGGTAAACCATTCTACAAAACAAAATAAGATTAATATGATCAGCTCAATACCTGACTTGCAAACAGTTTTGGGTTATCAGAAACATGTGCGTGCACGTACCCCCCAAAAAAAAGAACCAAAAAACAAAAAATAAAAAAAAATATTTATTTGGCGTGGAAAAAGAGTAATGATTTTTTAAAATTAATATTAAATTATTTTTGTTTCTTAAATATCTATTTATTAACCCTGATAACTTGTGTCATTTAGAGTTTTGGACTTATGTCCTCATCTTTATTAAATTACATAATATATCAGCTGATGCTATCCCTATCAAAAGAAAACAAGTAAATAGGATGTTTATCCTTTACAATCATATTCATGATATTTTGGAAATTCCATTATTAATCTATAATATTTTAGTTAAACACATAACATGCAGTTAAATACATAATTATATAAGATATAGTAATAGATACAGAAACGTGGGTATTATACCTATCAATTACAAGTTCATAAAGTGATATGTGCGCAACCTGTTTAGCATCATCATTGTCATCGTCCTGGTTGGAATCAACAGTTAAGTAACTGGTATATTGTGAGATCAGCTCATCAATATTTACATCACCTGATAGTTTGTCTGGATATTTCCAAGACGGGCAATTCAAAAGGCCAAGGTGAGATTCATATTCAGAAATAACTGATTGTAGATCATAAATATCTTCCAATAGAGCTTCTATACATGACAAAGATCCCAAAAGATAAGCCATGATGTCTGCAAAATTATAAATTAAAAAATAAAGAAACATTTTAAATTTATACAATCAAAAACAACTGCATTGTAATTATATCCACAATTTCAACATGATAACTAGATATTTCCAATACAGTAGTCTACCTAATGTTCATTAGAATTTCTAGACACATGCTAGATAAAAGGACTTAAAAAGTTTCCATGTAATAAGTTTTAAGATTTTAATTAGCTAATTTAATATCAGTTGATGTAGATCACTGTTTGTTCATTTGAATAGAGATAATAACTGAAATTTCTGATTTAGATCAAATCTTTGGTTTTAAGACAAAACAAGATTACTTATGAAAAAATGTTAACTCAAATTTTCAAGGCAGTATGTTTTTGGTTTTTATTCCTGGATTAATACTTTTATAAATAAGTTTATTCAAATTATCTAATTTATATATAATTTCTTTTTAAGAAAATTTAATTGGTGAATAACTTGTTGAAATTGTTCTTTTACATAGTTAAATTGATTGAGTATCTTAATTCTTAAAACCTTAAACCTGTTCATATGACCAAAAATAATTGCTTTGGTGAGGTTTTATTTAATCATTAGCCTATTTTAGGAGAAATATGACTAAATAGTAACTTTCTATGGCGTTTCAAAGTAATTTCTAATGGCTGCTTTTAGAAATTTCACTGTATAAATTAAATTTATGAACCAGAAGTTTTTTGCAGTTAAAGGAAAAAATACATAAAATAATACTTTGTAGAATTGAACAAACCTACTGGCCTAACTAAAAAGAACCCCCCAAAAAGTAGAACAAAATCCTACTATTCCCTAAAAAATAGTAATTGTTTGGTCCTTTATGTCTCTTGTCTTTGATCTCAGCTTGGCACTCTGCTGCCTGGAATTCCTGAGCTCTTTCCCATTCCTTCTCTCCCTTTCTCTCTTTCTCTATCTATCTCTCTGACCATCAACAACAGGCAGTGCCTTCCTAGCTTTCAGACAGTAGTAGATAACACACGAGGCACTCTCTGTGTAGACTAAATAAAATGTCTTTTTAAAGTTAACATTTGTGTTAATTCTTCAAAACTAATACCTAATACAACCCACAAGTGTTACAACTTTAAGGCATCCATTTTTATGAAAAAATTTTGAATTATTGAATATAAATCTTTAAAGAAAAATTGAAGATAATTTATGGTGTCCACTAAGATTATGTAAATAAATAATCTATTGATTAAGTAATGAAGTCAGCATTTCATTGAAGTTAAAATCTCTTATCCTTTGATATCTATTACCTCTGAAAGCTGCTGACCTGTCAGTGATATTGCTAAATGCTCTACAACTGCTTCAAAATGTTTTAACTAAATCAAAGTCGCTCAAATAAAATTATAATTATAAAACCTGTAGTTTCTTTTATAAGCATAAAACTTTTGGATGAATTCTATTTTCATAAATAAATATAAGAATGGAAAAAAAGTTGTTATTATAATTCTAATCTATTTTATAAAATCATCAGCAGTAAACACAAATTTTTTTCATACATTTAGATTTGATTGATTGTGTGCCACAGTTTTTCCTTCAGAAACTAATTATACAATATGACTTAAGAATTTTGAAACTGTATTTACATTTAATCTCATATCAAGGTGTATCTATTTCTTGAACATTAAATAGTTAAATAGTTGTCCTATTAAACATTTAAATAGTTACCCAATTGTATTGGTTTGGGATTTTATAAAATATTTTTAATGATTTTTTAGTCACAACAATTTTTATCAAAGTCCTTTTTAAACATTTTTAGCTCCATCCCCACCCCAAATTTTGAACATTCTAAAGTTACATAAAAAGAAATAATTGCATACTAAACCTTAAAAAAAAAATGAATATTTTGAATTCAAATTTTTAACAAATAAATGGTATCATATTTAGTGAGGATATCAAAATTTATGGTATCACCTCTGTAATATCTATATTTCATCTTCTTTAATTAATCTTAACTCTTTTGACTAAGCATAAGTTGTTGTTTTTTTTTAAAAGATCATTAAAATCTATTAAAATCCATTATTTCTGAAAAAAAAATTTTTTCCAGAAAATTAAAACCCTGAATTTTATTTTAAACAGAATGATATAATATATGTTGTATAATTTTTAATCGATATTTAAAGTTTAAAATTTTTAGTAAAAACGGATTGGACCTATTTTTTTCGGCAAACGTAAACAAAGATGTTTTGATAGTTTTTAACACACATAATGTAAGAAATCATATACATACATACAGACACACACACACACACACACACACACACACACATACACACACACACACACACACACACACACACACACACACACACA
>JAYKTE010318554.1:0-11222 GCA_036873565.1 Xipholeptos notoides | reverse complement strand
TACAAAATCCCAGGGATGAGCACATAAAAATGGCCTTGTGCCGAACTTGGGTTGGTGCTTGACCAAGTAAATATCATATCATATGCAGAATCGTCTACCCGCCAGACCTGGCTTGTATCCTAACCCTAACCTTTAGACCTGAGCGGTACCATCACTGAGGACTGAGGCCCAAACACCTATCGGATCAGGTGGTACATAGTCTTGGCATCTTCACTGTCAAATGCCAGCTACATCTGGTTGGATATATTTATCCACCATTGGTTCTTCAAATTTCGTACGTTGCGTTGTAGCGTAGCCTTGGAGGTTTTAAATTCTTATAGCAGTCTCGCTTGTTCTTTACAGGGGCATTGAGTAGCCTCTGGTGTGCCTTATTTTTTTGTTCTAGTAGTTCACTAATCTGCGCTTCATTATCGTCAAACCAATCTTGTATCCTCTGCTTCCGGACACCTAAAACCTCAGACCCAACCTTGTATACTGTTGATTTGAACTGTTCCCATTAGCCATCAAACTCTGCATCTTCAAGAGCAGCTTGCAGGTCCTTGTGCGTGTTTAAATCCTTCAGCCTACCAATATCCAATCTTTTTGGCTGTTTTACTACACCTTGTGAGCGGATTTTTCTCCATGTCTGAATAATGATACTCTGCCGAAATATACTAAGTTGAATTAAAAATATTAAAAAGGAAAATTAAAGTTCTGTTTAATGAAACTTGTCTGAATAATGATATTCTGCATAAATATTCTAGATTTATCCAGCGACGAAGTTTCTTGTTAGAAAGCAAGAAAAAATTGAATTAGAAACATTAAAAAGGAAAATTAAAGTTCTGTTTAATGAAACTTGTCTGAATAATGATATTCTGCATAAATATACTAAATTTATCCAGCGACTAAGTTTTTTGTTAGAAAGCAAGAAAAAATTGAATTAAAAAGGAAAAATAAAGTTTCTTTTTAATGAAACTTGTCTCAATAATGATATTCTGCCTACTTAACTTCAGTTTCTGTTTTTTAACCTAAAAAAGAGTTTATTGGGTTTTTTTTACTACTTGGTTTTAATATTTATTTGCGTTTCTTTGCCACTGGCATTTTGTTATTTCAAATAAGTTCTCACCGTTTGTTTACTCTAAAGAAGTGAAAAGAAAAAAAGAAAAAATATTGGAATTGTAACAGAACCTAGAGTCTACAGTTGAAACGAAAAGAACATACACACACACACACACACACATACAGCGCAAGAGAGGGGGGAGGAGAACGAGAGACACACACACACATGCGCACACACATACAGAGAGAGAGGGACCAGAGCTAGACACACACACACACATACACACACACGTGTACTCTCAGTTAACTCACGCACACACATACACAAGAAATGGGACGTTATGTTTATAAAAATAAAGATAGGGACAAAAATCAAATAGTTAATATAGTAGTCGAACTTTATCTTGAAATTTAAAACAAATAAAACTAAGTTTGTTTATGTAATAATAAAGATTAGGATTGTGGTATGAGTATGTAAAAGAATACATTAGCAAGCCATACATTAAAATTATGGGCTATATTTAGAAGCTTGAAATTCAATATGAAATATTCTTACATGTGTATATATTTAAATGGGATTTAAATTCCGACAGTATTATAAATGAATTCACCGTATTTATCTTTGAATTAATATCAATAAATTAAATTGCATTGATGATTTCTAATAAGAATGAAATAGGCCTATATGCAAATTTCCAAATAGATTATTGATATCAATTCACAAATAAATACGGGGAATTCATTTATAATTCTTACATGTTTGTGTTATTCTAACGGTATCTTCAACTTTAAATGGGCCCACTAGTTCATTGGAAATAACCCCAGCCCAAATAATGATGTTGACGTTTAACAAAATGTTTCGAGTCACATTGGTTACAAACCCATACTCGAACCCATCCATCCGGCCAATCAAGTATTATTATTGACTCGTCAGCGAACAAAACTTTATGAAAATCTGTTTTCATGCATTTTTTCCCCCACTGCAACATTTTTTATGCTTCTTTGTTAAAATAGGCTTTTTGTTTGATTTCTTATATTAGCAAACTTCCCCAATGCTCTACATCTTGTTTCTCTTGTTAATTTCGGAGCTCCAGCTGCTTCAAGTATGAAGACAGTTGACCCATTTGGGTTCACAATTACGTCTTTACGGATATGAGACAGATCACGCTTAGTTAATTTCCTGAATTCAGCCAGTTCTTTTTTCTTCCTTAGTTTGATTCCTATTTGACAAATTTTTTGATTGTACGAAGATCCCTACTTAAATCTTTCGAAATTTGTAGAGACGACTTTTCTCATTAAATTTCTTGAAATATATTGTTTTTTTCATCCATTTCAGTTATTTTTTGCGAGTCATTTTGAAAAATTCTACCAATTGAAAATAATCTCTTGACACTGTAAGAAACAATGATTATCAAAAACTTATCTAATTCAAAATAAAGAATCGAGATTTTAGTGTTTGAAATGTATTTGCCTACATACGTACTACAAATTACATCATTAAACATTAAAAAATAATCAATATTTAAAGAAATACTTAAAACTATATGTATTGCATATAATCTCTAGACGTACTTTATGATAGTGTAGGTAAATTTTTAGATTCTTTATACGGAAATTGAATCAGACGGATTATATCCCTTAACTATTTCTAGCAAATATGTTTGTTTTTGAGAAAGGATGTAACACAAAATTGCCCACTTCCATGCCGGATATTTGTTGTATCACAAATGATAGGAAAGAGAATATTGTTCCTTATGATTTCAGCAACGGAGAATTATTATTCTTTTCATCACAGAGTAATTATTTCTGGGATTATATTTTTTCGTCCATCATTTCAATTCACTCTTTTCTGTTTTTCTTTCATTCATACATTTATTCATTTAGATATATTTTTCATTGAGATCAGTATTAGAATTATTGCGATTATCATCATTATTACTCATTATATCAAACACAGTAGACTATTAGTTATTTACCCATCCATCCATCCATTATTTATCAACCTATTCGTCTATCTGTCTAGCTATCAATCGCCACACACACATACACACACAGAGACACGAACAGATACACATAAACACACACACACACACATATATATAGGTGTATATATATTCTTTATGTAAATATTTATCGATTTATTGCGATATACATGTATCTATTTATTTGAAACTACACACACATACACAAACATATCTGTTCATTTGTCTAATTAGACATGTATATGTATATTACATTGAAAATAAATATATGCATTTATTTGCGTATTTATCTGTTTAGAAATAAATATATGAAAAATAGATAAATATGTATCGAAACCGAAAACTATGTTAACGGCTCTTGTATGATAAGAGTGGGGCTCATCTGCCACATATTTGAAATCGCAAACGTGTCTACGCCAATTTATTATATTATAGATATAGATTTTTTAAACACGTTTCATTAAACATTAACGACGTGCATTGTCGCAGTTCTTTAAAACAAATCCTATATATAATTTGATATGGGGTCTCATAGAAAAAAAGAAGCAAAATTGAACTTTTTTCTATGAGATGTCCTCTTTTTTTGTCTTGCGCCTCAGAGATGAAATTGCGGGTACGAGTATCTCCGTTCGTAGATTGTCTGTCCGTCCAGATCGAACTGAATATAGGTCGCCATCTTGCTGAAAATTAGTTCTAGAAAGCATTGTAAAATGTTATCAATTGCATGATTATAAGTGTTCAGATGATAGGTTTCAGTACAAAAGCAAGAATTGAAGCAATGGATGGGAAAAAAGCTAAAGAGTAGATAAGTCTGGAATTGATCTGAGTGAAATCAAGAAACGAATGACTGAAGCAAAGAAGCCAATGAATGGGAAAAAAGAATAAGAATCCAGAATCCAATTATAGTTCGAGTGATTATGGCCATACATATCAATGGAAGGAACTTGAGAGTTTCTTCTGCACATATACACAGGAATATGCATGGGAAATATCAGTGGTGTAGTGGATAAGTGCTTAGAATTTGGAATTGTCATGAGTGAGCTCAAAATATTAGTCATTCCTTAGCATTCACATTCGGGCTAATAGCCTTTAAAAAGATTTTAAGATTCGAGAGAATAAAGGGATTTTCTCCAACAAGTTAAATACTATATTTATTCTTATTTAAATAATGACGTTATAAAAAAGATGCTTATTCTTCCCTTTTGATGGCTTAAAACTGATGACAGTGTATCAACGTATTTGATTATCTAATTGATTGGTTGATCTATTATTTCATTGATTGGACGCAATTATAAACTAATATTTTCTAATATTTCTAAGAATTTTGGTTGGAATATGAATCATGTTGCCATGGCCAAACTCCAATCTTGATAATGATCTTACCTGACCCGCAAAATGCACAGGAACTGTCATTCCTAATCGTTCAAGTTACAAAACTAAAATACTTTTATTCTTGAGCAAGTACGGTAAGTTTTTAAAACTAATTGTTTCTGAAAATCAAAATACATTTAAAATGAA
The DNA here is from genome assembly GCA_036873565.1 of Xipholeptos notoides. Taxonomy (NCBI): domain Eukaryota; kingdom Metazoa; phylum Mollusca; class Cephalopoda; family Idiosepiidae; genus Xipholeptos; species Xipholeptos notoides. Next base: position 6,684 of record JAYKTE010318554.1, on the reverse strand, counting down.
AACAACACTTTAGAAGGTGTTTTCCAACTGGAAACCCAGATTATTCTTTATCATTTATAATTCATAACCAACTCGTTGAGTTTTAAACGACCTAGATTATAAAATCAAAAAACACCCGTGATTGTCTCTTCTCAAAACTGTGTAGCTAAATTATTACTGACTTCTTAAATCAACCCAGCCGTTATCGGATTGATTTTGATGGTCATTGTTGATAAAAAATGTCTGTTGTTAACTGAAATATACGCTATTTAGTGTTCTCGTACATTAATAGTTTTTAACTAATATATTTTTAGATAAAGTAATCAAAATCTGCTTTATTTGGAGTCTTTTCCACTCATCCATAATCACTCTTGATTTCTGAACTTATTTTTTTTAAACTGATAGAAATGTTAACTTAGTCAGTTTCATACAAATTAAACAACGTATATGTCGGCTAATATATGGTATATGTATGGGCTTCCATTTCAATTAGGAGTGACTCGTTTTCGACATTTTTCTTTCCGTAACACGTATTTCTTTTATTACTTTTGTATACATGACACTTACTTTTACATGTATTTAACTCATTTTTCAATCTTTTGCCTCAAAAATCAAATTCATCAAAACTTTGACGTATCCACCTCTGATGATTTGTTAAAAAGTCACCCTTAATAAGAAAAAAAATTAATGAACCATTTTATGAAAAGAGTTTGCCTTCCTCAGTTTTGTCCAAAACCACATTGGACAAAGTTAATGAATTCAAAGAAAACAAAAACAATCTGGGATCCTCTAAATGCCTTGTCTGTTAGAAATCTCTGTCAATCTGCTCTAATGGCCAATTTATAGTCAATAAAAGATTTTTGTATTATTGTCAGCTTTTGTGGGGCAGTCAGTGTTAGACTCGTACACTCTATCAAAATTCTTTCTTCTTTCTCAAAGATAGTCTAGCAAGTTACCCGTTTATTTTGAATGAAATTAACCAATAATCTTTAGAGCGTGCCTTCATAACAATGAAATTATTTGATCGTCATTAGCTGCCTTTGCGATACAGAATATGTCGTATCCTTCCTTATTTAGTTGAATGCTAATTGAATCTGGAGGTTTATGCATTGTCATGTGACTTTATTGTAATGACTATTAAAACCCATTCGCCGAATGAAATCGTTTGTGTGACTTTTGGATATGCAGGCAACGATCAAAATGTAATCAGCTGGAACATTTTCACAATTGTCGAATTGAATAATGTCCTGATGTTGAAATGAACATTCCAGGAAAACATTCTTCACTTATTTAAGTACCGTGTTGATTAAAGTAAAAAAATGGGGAAAAAAGGACAACGAATAAAGCGAGAAAGAGGGTAGGAAGATTAGAGAAGAAAAATCAAAGGAATAAATTGTAGAAAGGAAAAATAAAAATAAAATAAAGAAACGGAAGAAAAGAAAGAAAAGAATTATAGAAATAATGAAGTAATTGTGTGTAAAGTTTTAGTCATTTATTTCTCGAAAGAAAAGTGGATGACAAGAAGCAGGTAACACGAACGTGGAACTGGCAAACGCAACGAAATCTAATCTATATAATTAAAGAGAATTAATGAATAATTTGTTTTAAAATGATGTTTAGTGGTCAATTGAATGTAAAAATTCTTCAAAAATACTGTACGACAAATTTTGGTGGGTTGTATGCTAGTTATTCAATAGTAAGTGATGTTATTTATCACAGATTTCAAAAATCAAGTCATAGCACATGCATCTAGGACATTGCTACCAACTGAAAAAGCTTACAGTCAAATTTAAAAGAAGAGGCTAGAGCAATAATTTTCACCGTAAAAATCCTTGAAATGATGCATAGTAGAATTTTTAAGTATACATAGTTTTGTGAAAGGTATCTATAAATAGAAATAATCAATTACAATATTGGGAAACGCTACATTTAACAGTAGGCACTGTAACTGCTATGGTAATATCTGAATAGGAAATTAAATTTGCTATATTAAACTCAGTCAATGAAGTAACCATTACTTATATAAAATTACTATAAGAGATTAAGATTTGAACAAATTAAAAAAAACTAACAGCAGTTTTGACGGCGTATAAATGTAAGCTGAAAGAGTGTCGATACACGATTCATTTTGTTAATGGATTTTAAAAGATCTTCTTATTGGACATTTTTGAGTGAACAGAATGAAATATATAATGAAATGTTTAGTGTATGAACATGAAATGGGCCGCGATACAGAGTTTTTTTTATTAAAAAACTGTAAACTTTGTGTTAGCTGAAAATTCGCCCTTCCCTCTTTATTTAAAATTCAATCTCTCACGTTAGTGAAATACAACTAAGTATTTTCTTTGTTTCCCTTCTTTTGACCGTCAAATACTGTTTATATATACAAGGGTTGTTTCAAAAGTAGAGTCTCCTATTTTTGTTATCCCGCCCGAATGGGTCAGAGGGGATTTTAAATTGCATTGTTATGAAAACTGAAATAATTCATTCCTCATCTGAAAGTTTTATCTCTCTGTTGCATATATTGACGGCGTGAGACCCTAAAAAAGTAACCCCCTGCCATGGGCGTGTGACAGAACCAGAGATGAGTCATTGAATTCTTCCATGCAAAAAAAAATTTATTTGATCAAAATGTATTGGCTCCTGTTGAATGCTTACGAAGTCGATGCATTTGATGCCAGTAAAGTTAAGAGCTGATTTCGGAGTGACAACAGTGATGTGAGTGACAAAAGCTCCCAATGCAAAAATTGACCACCTTGTTTATCGCTGGCAAAAGTTGATTGAGAATAGTGATGACTGTGCTGAAAAATAAATTCTGGAGGACAAAAGGTCACTCATTTTAATGGTACATCTCTCATATTCGTAGCTCGTCTACTTAAACTTTAAAACATAGGTGGCATTATTTTTGGAATGATCCTTAGCTGTCAAACTTTATATTTTTTTCTTTCTCCTTCTCTTTCATCTATCAAATACTCTCTCTCTCCCTTTTTCTCTCTCCTACTCTAAATTTCATTTTTTCTTTCCTTATGTATTCTTACTTTCTCCCATTTTTTTTCGAGTTTTTCCCCTTCTCTCTTTTCTTATCTCTTACTCTCTTGCCATTTTCCTCTCATCCATTTCCTTTCTCTCTCCCCTATCCATTCAAGACTAAATTCCAAACATTTAGTTTCTATTCTTTACACTTATTTTTACATAATTGTTATTGGTAACTTTTTTTCGGTTCTAAATGGCACGTTTGCAGGATTTTTAATAGATTTTTCTTATTTGATTTGATGAAAGAGAATCCGTTGAAATTTCAGAAAACGACGCCATTAGATGACATTCTGAAATGTATCTTGACGCCCCATGATATTATTGAAACAGCAACAGGCAGTGATCTCTGACAAACGGGCCACCCGGAAGCTTTTTTCAATTCAAGGATCTGGTCGATAAATCGATTTCAATCATTCATAATTCTTTGTGGCTGGAATGAAATTTAGAGTTTCGCTGCTTCGCAAATGGAAATGATTGGATGCATGATCATCTTTTAGTCTAAAACCGTTCTGTAAAAAATGAAAAAAATATAGTGAGAAAAACGTATTTTTATACAATTTATATCAATAGCTACAAATGTGGCAAACTATCAAATACATATTTCATGTTATTTTTTCAGCCTTTTTTTCATGTCATTTTTTCCATATCATATCCCTCCAAATTTTTGTCGTACAAAGTTTTCCAATAGCTTTTTCATTTTGAATAAAAACAAATTTTTTATTGAAGCAAAATAATGCCTTATTTAAAACTGATTATTTTTACCAGATATTCTTAAACTTAGAAATAAATCTAATGATAATTCGACGAGTTCTCGTTCCAATACTTTGAAATAATAGCTAAAAATTATTTTGAATGCAATTAAATAAACTCATTTTCCACATACTTTAATCATTCTACCATTTAAAAAGAGCACCTGTCTTCGGTACAGTGTCCCATTCAACCATGAATCACAATGAAAATAATAAGTAAACCTATCTTTCTCTCTTTTACATAACAATAAAACTTTAAATACATTTCGATTTAAAGAATTTAAAAAAAGTCTGATATTATGCTGTTTCTTATTTATCCTTTCAACCAACACACACAAACACATTAAAATGTATGAACATCATGTGTGCTTTAAAAAAAATTCAATTGCGTGGGAATTTCCGCATTCACTCCTTACCTTTGATGTCAAAAACTAACTCTTATAAAAAAAGTACGGACGGAGGAGTAAACACTCTTTTTTGTCAAAAATATAGTTTTTGACCAATCAGTGTTCGAGAAGGAAACATATTTCTTTAGCAGTAAAATTCTAATTGAAAAGTATTCTTCGAAAGAAATTAAAAAAAAAACACAAATAAACAAATAACCTATTGTAAAGACTGTTTAGTTTTGAATTTAAGCATTTTAATTTTTTTAAGGTAAAACACATGGAAATTGATATCGAACAAAGCAACATTCAAGTTAAAATTGCAAAATGATATCTACATGTTATATGCAAGCCGTTGAAATCGTAACTATCTCTATGATTTATAAAAATGTAGTAATATTAATAAATATAAATATTAGAAATATTTCTATTTAACCATAAATCATAGAATATTAAATTAATTTTATTTAATAGAAACAACTGTTATTAGGCTGAACACTTTTGCATCACAGTGGTTGGCCTCTTGTCATAAATATTACTTCGGGATTCTTCTTGAAATTTTGCCTCCTTGACCACATGACCTTTACTTTTCCAGCTGGGAACCGATTAAAAGTCTTTCTACGGGTCTGAATACCCTATAAATCAAATTTCAAGTCTGTAGATTAAAAGTTAGCCGAGGAGTTTGGTAGAATCGGACTAGTCTTCACACAAACACACAGGCACATACTTTTAAATGTTTATAGATATACAATGTTTTATTTATTGATCTACATTTAGGAATTAGAGTAAATTTATGATAAGTACTTTTAATTCAATCTGAAGCCAGGATTGAACTTATATTCTTCAGACGATTGCGACGGAGAGTTTATATTAATCTTTCCTTCGTGATAACTAGTGACAATTTCTATCAAGTGTCTATACTAGTTTAAAGACTAGAAATCAATACTAGCTTTCTTTGTTGCTTTGTTTTACATCCTATTAGTTTCAATAATAAAAAATAATTGTACGAGAGAATTATAAAAATTACTGCCTCCTATTTTTTATTCCGCCCGAGCGGATCAGAGGGGATTTCAAATGTTATTCTTATGATTACTGAACTATTGCATTCATGAATTGAAAGTTTCCTCCATTTGTTGCTAATATTGATGGCGTGAGACTATCAGAAAGAAACCCCGGCGTCAGATACAAAGATGCATTCTTGTATGTAGAAAAATTGAACGAATCAACATCAACTGGCACCTGTTGAGTGTCTACAAAGTTGATGCAGTTTATAATAGCAACGTTAGTCGATGAATTCGTCATTTTCATAGTAGCCAAAGAGATATGAGTGACAAAGAGAATTCCGGATGCCTATCCACAAGCTCTTGGTTATCGTTAGTAAAAGTGCACTGAAAATAGTGGTGACCATGTAAAACAAATTCTGAAGCACAAAGCACGTTCGTTTTAATGGTACCACTCTGTCTTCGTAGGTGTTCAAACTTTTTTTAATTTAAAGCTTTAAAAAATCGGCCATTACGTAGCATTAAATTTACGCAATTTGAAATCGAAGAAGTTATATTCAGGACTTATTGTGAAACGTGTTGAAAATATTTCAGATATGTGGGCTAAAAATAAACCTTGTTTACCTTTTAACAAAGGATATAAAGTTACAGTAAACTTCTTAGTTATCTTATCTCAAGAGATACTCTAGGTTGTCTATTCATCAGAAAGTCTACCTATGTCAAATGTATCATCAAAATTCAGGCAAAGTGGCCGACTATATCTTATGTACCGAACAGAAACTGATAAAATTTAAACATGTTTTAATCTGAAAAAAAAGAGAAAAAAAAGCAAACTTTATAAAATGTTGTGACTCAGCAATCCTCCTGGTGTGTGGTTGCCGAATGTATCTATGCAGTGTAATATCGACAACGGGTGTAATTCAAACATTGTAGGTAACGAAGGTGGAGGAGTGGTAAAAGTCTGGACACTAAAATCATATTTTACGAGTTCAAATCCCAGGCAAAACCACCATGTTTACTTTCAACTGTCTCGGTAGGTACCTGCAGATGAGTTTCGTTAATACAAGGGAGTAAATCATCTGGGTTTAAGGATAACATTGATTAAAACAATTCCAGGAAGGTACCGAGCATGTAAATCTGGCCTTGTGCATACCTCGCTTTTGTACACGACTATATATATATAAAGGATTGTGTGCACTCTTCAAAGTTTGAAAGAAGAGTGACAGGAGACAAAAATGAATAATAAAAGTGGTCAATACGGTTGTAGAGCTGTTTTTATTTGATTTAAATGTTGTTCTCTACCCGATATATATATATAGATATATATATACAATGATAGCAAAACCACACTTTTGAAAAAAAATTTACAACCAAATAATATTTCATATCATGACAAACACTTAATAATTATTTTATTGTTCCAGACTTTCTACTCCTCGGTGTTCTCCTGATGATCCTGATTGTGAAACCCGGGTAGAGAACAAAATTTAAATCAAATAAAAACAGCTCTACAACCGTATTGAGCACTTTTCTTATTCA
>JAYKTE010318443.1:0-11222 GCA_036873565.1 Xipholeptos notoides | reverse complement strand
TGACATTTTTGTCAGTTACATTTCATTTTTTGTCTTGTTTTAATCTGTTTTTTAAATTTTGTTGTTGTTTCAGTGAGTGACATATTTTCAGTCACATTTCATTTTTTTTGTCTTGTTTTAATCTGTTTTTTATAGATATTTGTAAGATTTTTTTGTTATCGTCAAAATATTAGAAAACGAAAATAATTCAATTTAGAGAAATTCGAATATTTACGTCTCTTCTTTTGAAACTTTACGTTAACAATTTTAGAACGTCATCGTTATTTTTATTTATTTTTTTAATAATTCTATTTTTATTTTTATTTAAAAAAAAAATTTTTTTTTTTCTTCATTTTAATGAGTTACTAATATAAAAAATCTACTGTCGATCTGATAAAAATAAAATCGATTGTGAACTGACATCTATACGTCCGGATAGTTGGTTGTTTTTTTGTTTCTTTTTTAAATGAATCTTTATAGTATAGGGCAAATTTAATGAAAATATCTATATTTTTGTCGCTTTTTCAAATATTGATTTTTGTTGGTTATATTCAAATGCATACAACACACACACACACACACACACACGTATATATATATATATAGGAAGAAAAGTTTTCTTCGTATATAAGATACGAAAGAAAAATGTGGTAAATGAATAAAAAGAGTGCTCAATACTGTCGTAGAGCTTTATTACTAATAAAATATGTATTCTCTACCCGCGTTTCACCATCAGGATCATCAGGAGAATACCTTTTTGTTGAGGGTCTGGAATCAAATGGTAAAGGAATTTTAAGAAAAACAGGGTATACAGAAAATCTCGAAGTTACAAATCATAAATAGTAGAGGGAAAAAATATTAGAGAAAAAAAATACAGAACAACAATATTTTTTAGATAGGGGTTGGTGGGGAGAGTCAGATATGTATGCAGGTATGTAAGAAATTGTAAAAGAAAAAATGAAATTAAGTATACGTAATACAATATATCTTAAACTGATAAATAAAATAAAATAAGATAAATAAATTAAAGTGATTCAAGTAATTAAGAAAAATAAAATATAAGTTAAGTGGTAAATGAAAAAAATATATATTCAGACAAGTTTCATTAAAAATAATTTTTATTTTCCTTTTTAATATTTTTAATTCGATTTTTTCTTGCTTTCTAACAAAAGACTTAGTAGCAGGGTTGACTAATTATATTAAAAAGGAAAATTAAAATTATTTTTAATGAAACTTGTCTGAATAATGATATTGTGCCTAAATATACGAAATGTAAAGATCTATGTATATTTTGGCAGCAAAAATATTTGGAATACATAAAAAAAAACTTTTCGAAAGAGGATTTGTTTTAAAGAACAACGACAATATATGTATAGCAGATAAGTGCAAACACGGAGTCAACAGCCCTTGATGACTGTAAGTTTCCCGTCTGCGCGGTCATCAGACAAATACGTTGCCGCGCTATTTGGTTTGGTTTGTTATTTTTATGACATATCAACCTTTTTGGTGCAAATCAGTCATTTTTGAGAAACTGTTCTATTTTTCGTTTTGATTTGGTTCGTTTTACGACATATAATCCTTTTTGGGTATTTAATGCAGATCGTAATCATTGATACAATTTTTTGCGGTGTGTTCTTTTGTTTTGTTTTTATTGCATATCAATGGTCATTTAATGCCGAGAACAATTATTTTCGATGTTTTGAATAGCAGTAGACGTACAATTCGATCTACGGCTCGAGAAAATATGATATATACTTGGTCGAATGCCAAACAAATATAGGCACAAGGCCAGTTTTTACGTGCTCTTCATATCTCTGGGATTTATGTAACCAGCCTTGCTCTTCACATAGATGAGTTACTCTCATTGACTTTACCGGTCTCATCTCCCCTGGTTTTAAGTAGGGAATCAGCATTCTCTTTACGCCGAGACGAGAAAATATGGACATCCCATTTAATCCCAAGGCAGCTGACGCGAATCTGAGCAAAATGGAGTTGCCTGGTTTTGAAACCGCGTACTACAATTCCAAAGTCGAATTGCCTATCCACTGTGGGCGGGGGAAAAAGTCGATTTGGCCAATTGGATAGGTAGTCGGACTTCGGAATCATAGAATGTGACTTCGAATCCCAGTCGGTCTGTTTGTGATCATGTTCGGACTAAAACCCATGGGAAACGTGTGAATTCCCCATATTCCCTCCAGCTATGCGTTAAATATTGCATATTGTGCTATTCAAAAAACAAAACGTGGACAAAAAATATCGTTTACCGAAAATGATTGATATTACCAATAATATGGATGAGGAAAATAGTCCGATTAATACTTATAGAATTCATCATAGCTCATCTCAAAGTGAGAAAGAAAATGATATGGATGAGGAAAATAGTGAGATTAATACTTTTACAATTCATCATACCTCATCTCAAAGTGAGAAAGAAAATAATATGGATGAGGAAAATAGTGAGATTAATACTTTTACATTTCATCATACCTCATCTCAATGTGAGAAAGAAAATAATTTGAATGAGGAAAATAGTCTGATTAATACTTTTAGAATTCATCATACTTCATCTGAAAGTGATCCCAGTGAAATCCATTGCATTCACTTTCAGCTGTCTCAGGCAGATGAGGCTTGTTAACTCAGGAGAGTAACTCATATAGATGAAAGGCAACACTGATTACAAAAGCCCAGGATTATAATGAGCACATACAAATGGCCTTGTGCCTAACCTAACTTGGGTTCGTGCTCGACCAAGTAAATATATCATCTAGGTGAAGGGCAACACTGATTACAAACACCCAGGGATATAATGAGCACATACAAATGGCCCTGTGCCTAACTAGGGTTAGTGCCTGACCAAGTATATATCATATTGGCCTTAGCGACCTAGAGAAAAAGACAGCTCAGCCAATATTTCGACTTTCCTTGGTTCTCTATTAGAATGGCTCTGATATAATGAGCACATACAAATGGCCTTGTGCCTTACTTGGCTCGACCTAGTAAATATAATACCTCATTTCAAGGATTTTGAAAAATAATAATAAATGATTGTCAGTTGAAAAAAATGAAAGAAATGAATGACCCCCCCTCCAATTCATTTTGTTAACAATTTGTTAACATTCTATTGACTAGAAATAGACTCGTTAAAAGATAATTAAGTCTTCTATTAGTTTTTATTGTCTGTCTTTTTTATCAAATTCCATATGGAAAAGGATTTGCCTGATGCCTGTGTTTGTTCTCACAATCAGTGAAGAGAAGAGAAGAGAAGAGAAGAGAAGAGGCTCTTCAGTGCTTGTGAAAAAAAAACACGTGATTCTTTCTTTATTTTTCTTTAGCTTAGCATTCCTTATTTAATTTTTTTTTTAATCAAAATAATGATCTATACTCTATAATAAAGGCTGTCATGTGTTTGCTTATTTTTTTTATTTTTTTTACATACAACATGTGCTTTACTCTGCCCTCATCAGCCGCCAACTAGGGGTGATACCACAGTTTCGGTGGCTAAGGCGGTACTGCCATCCCTAGCGCCACCAGCAGCTTTGGCCACCGGGCAGAGTAATGAACAGAAAAAAAAAATCAAATGATATATTTTGAATTAAGAGAAAACACTTTTTCTATATATTTTACTACAGAAAAGGAAAAACAACTGAGGAGATTTTTGTTTTCTAAATTGAAAATAGATATGTTTTTGATATTTTTCTTTTGAATTGTCTTTTGTTTTAATTTACTATAACATCAGTAATTAAGAAATAATTCCTTTATGAAGTAAGTATTACTTTACCCCAAAATAAAATTCATTAAGCAAAATATATAGTGGTGTCATTTTAATATAAAATTTATAAAAATCAAATTCCATCTTAATCTCACTTTTTTTCTTCTAATTTTGGCTGAATTCAAGATATCTTTATGCAATTCAATATCAAATGATATCAGGATTGAACTTAGCTCCATGAGAATTGAGATAAACAACTGCTATGTGAGCAGTTGGATTCAGAAAAGATAATAGATTATTTCTTACTTTTTTAAATATTGAGTGACAATTAGCTAGTCTGTTTGTTGATAGATGTGGATGATTATAAGACTTGTCAGACTTTATTGTGATAAATGTATGAGATAAGCTAAGTCTTTATGTTACACATTCCAAACCTGTCTGCACTAAATTTATTCTGATGCATATGGCGTGTCGTCAACTTGGGTCCTTTTTTTTTGGGTGGGGACTATTAAATGAAGGTTTTTCTGCAGACTCTTTTGTAACCCAAGTGTCATCCTATATTTTTGCCATGGGTTCATGGAGTCATTTGGTTCCTCTTTAGTTACATTTTTGGTTCATAATGATCAGGTTTTATAGTATTGTGCAGACAACAGAACTATTTCTAATAGTTTAAAACTGAATTAATTTGTTTCTGTTTATGTTTTATAGTATTGTGCAGACAACAGAACTATTTCTAATAGTTTAAAACTGAATTAATTTTTTTCTATTTATGTTTACTAGCCTAGAGAATATTGAATATTATAATTGCTTTATATTTACCATCTAACAACATTTCTATCTATGTAACCTTTCTTTTGAAAGCTCTTTTCATTACATCTATCTAGTTATAATGAGTAAGGAGGAGAAAGGGCATATCTTTTTAGTTAAAATCCTCGACGGATTTGACTGCTCATGCCATGGACCACCAACTGGCCTGGTATGGTACCTGGTATTCCTAAGTGATCACCCATATTAGTACTGAACAGGCTCTACATTGCTTAACTTCAATGATCTGACTGGAATTGGTATCTCCAACATGATTTGACTGTACTGGTTTAAGCACTGACGAAACACACATTTTTTTTTTGGTTGTTTGTTTCTCGCTATTCAGCTTGAGAGAGGAAATGGATAGTGCTGTATTATTCTTGCAAGGCCGGTTAAGGAGACATTCTAAGAACAACTGTTTCTTTGGAAGTTGGAATATTCCATTTTCATTCAAAAAGGTCAAAGAGCATCATGATCTCACTAACCAAGTAACTTCATTAAGATTTATAATATAGATTGTATTCATATTTTTAATATTTTGTTTTTCTCTAGAATCAATCCCTTACCTTATGATAGTTTCTCAAAGAAATTAAAGTTATAAATTATTCAATTATTTTTAAATATTATGTTTAAATTCCTTTCAAAATTGTTTTATCTCAGGTTTCATTAAAATTGGAATTACTAATAGAATTAATTGAACAGAAAATCTGCACAGCCAATTCAAATTCCCTTGCAAATAAAGAAAAAGAAATAAGATCAAGAAATATGTTGTTGCTGTAATTCAATCTTATATATAGAAACCTGATACTTATTTTGTTAAAATGCATTAAATGCTAAAGAAAAGCTTGCGAGACTGCCTTAAAGTCCTTTGAAAAACAAACTGAAATCTGTGAACTTTATTTTATTTTTATTAAACCTTATGGTTAAATCTTCTAGAAGTAGTGTATGAATTATTATAGAAAAAAGTACAAAACCTTTAAAGCAATGGGGAAGCCCTGTGGTGTAGTAAATAAGTCGGGACCCAAGAATTGTAAGACTAATAAAAAGACAAAATAGCTACAAAAATAAATGGAGAAACCTTTGGTTTGTCTTCAACAGCCTGTCTTATCATTTAACCCAGAACCATTTTTCTAAACAAATGTATTTTGTATGTAGCAGTGATAATAGCAGGTGAAACCCCCTGTGGTACAGTGTATAAGAACTCAGACTTTGGAATCATGATACCTGAATACAAATCCAAAAATCCTATTATGTTACTAATAATACTCTTGGGAAAGGTTTGAATACTACTCTTGTTCCTTATTGCTATTGATTAAATAGTAAATCCAAAGTTAATTAACCAAAATTAGCAAAACTGATTATCCTCAACATTAAGTAATTGAAAAAGTTGATTTGTCATTAAAAACTAAAATCAAGCCTTGTAAGGCATCAGAAAGGATTTTATCTAGCAATCAAATGTTGACATTTGATGTAAAAACAAATATACAGACATTTTTTTTATAAGCAGAATAGCTTGGTGTTGCCTGCACGAGTCAGAAAATTTTTGGTATGGCCAAAAACATGTGTATTTAAATCAAATTATAACGTTATGACTCATACAAAAGATAGCCATCATGGTACAGTAGAACTTTCAACATAGTGCTGGACAGCTGTCTTAGTCTTACTAGATCTAATCAATGACACGCAATGTTGTTAAGTGGGATTCAAACCTGCAGACCACATGGTGTGAAACAAATGCTCTAATGACTGGCCCACAACACAGTTTAGCATTCATGGGAATTTTTTTTTACAGATTTACTCGTAAGCATGCTTTTCTTTCTGGAAGCTTTTTTTTTATTATTGATTTTTTATAAATATCGGTAGCTTTCTGAGACAAAACCTTGCTAAGAACACACATAAATGTGGTTAAATTTGATATTTTGGGAAAAAAAGTTATTTTGCCAAATATAATCTATATGTGAAATTTCAATGTAAAAACAAAGTTAATCTAAGACACTAAAGTGGTCACAATAGATAATTTTTTACATGAATTCCATGGACCATGGCAAGATTATGTGCATCTGAAACTTTTTGGAAATTCATCAAAACAAATGCTAAAATCAAAGCAAATTTGCAAAGAAGGAAAATGCCCATACAATGCCAAACCCAAATTTAACCAGCCTAAACCTTGATTTACCAAAAAGGAAATGGCTTAGTGCAATAAGCATCAGTTTTGAATTGTAAGCTTGTAATTAACTGATCTGCAACTTTTGAACATTATTTCTCCTCAAATTTACATGTATTAGCAAAATTGACCAATTTGCCAAATCTTAAACATACATTGTCTTAAATCAATGAAAAGTAAGTAGGGTAATTTAAAACAATTTTTGGTTACAGCAGTTATTTGAGGGATTACTTTCCCTTTGGTTTGATAGCAAAGGGGACATAAGTCCTATTTAGCCTGTTATGCACTGATTCAAATGAAATTTGCCAATAGGGAAATTAGTTTGAAATTATATTTATTGGTAAAAAAAACTTTGACAAAACTACTTTGGGTTAAATTGTTTTTCTTTTCTATGAGTTTTTTTTATTGAAAATAGGGAAACATATGGATTAGAGACTATTTTTATTGGAAATTGGAGAGCCAGGGCAAGGCCTGGAAATGCAGTTAGTTATTTAATAAATGGACCAGAATAGTGAAATATCTAATACTTATATTTAAAAGATTATCTGTTAAAATAAAATGAACATAATTTACTGAGTAAACCATTTGATCAAATATCAGGCATTAAATAATTAACCGTGAGGAGAACATAGTCTGATATTATTCAATTTAAATCTTGAATGCAGGAATTTGCTTTTAATGTTAAATACTTCATAAATAAACTACAGAAAAACAAACCAAACTTTCACATTAGGTGGATATAATGTCCATTTATATGTATAGAACTATTTGTTTATAAATCTGTAAGCTTCTATCTCTATTTTTCTATCATTGTTTCTTGCTTATTTTGAACGAAAATAGATTCTTTTATTTTATTGATCATCTTTCTCTCTTCTTTTCCTTTTGATCAATCTTTTGAACATAACCATCAATCGTGTTTATATACTCACATTGTTTTCCAGACACAGAAGCAATCCAAATAATGTTTTCAGTTAATATACGTACCTGAAATAATTATAAAGAGAATACTTTTATCTATTTTTATAAAAGTTTCTGTTTTGGTTCACCAGATTTTCACATATTTACAAAGAAAATGAACTTTTTTTATAAATATTTAAAGGTCTTTATTTTCAGTTTTTTCTATAAAACTCTTCGGTTAATGCATGTAAAAAGTTAAATTAGGCTTTGATTTCATCTTCATTTTTTCCCCTATAAACTTTTAAAAATGTTCATTGTAGCTGTCTTGTCAATTTAATTGAAAGGATTGATGCTTCATATTGATATTATTAGTTTATTGAAACCTTGAAACAACATGAAAACTGTAAGAAAAGAAATACAGCATTTGATAAATGAAACAAGACATTTTAATACAAATGTAAAAAAGAAAATCGACAAGAATTAAGTTAAGTTCTTGAAGTAAGAGAGCAACAGTGATAATTAACATGTTGTCTCTCTTCAACTAGCAGTTGTTATTAACCATCAAAATGCTTTAGAAATGCTCCCTATCCCTTAACCCCCATTTTAATTAAAAGATTCGCAATTAATAAATAAAGGGCAATTACTAGTAAAAAAATGGGAACTTATATTAACAAATGAAACTGCTATTATATACTACCGGTAGTAGTTGTTAAACCTCCAGTCAAGCTATCACCCAACTGACAAGCCTATTCAGTGATAGTTACATTCATTATAAATTCATTTTTGTAAACTCTAAAGAAAAGTGCAATTGCTACTTCTATGACAAGGACTATTCCAGGAGGATTGAACTGAAGTGTGTAAAATTTCAAAAAGTTCTTAAGAAGGAAAAAAATGCCAGTTTTTTTTTGTTTTTTACTTACATTTTTCCCTTTGTCAGTAAAAGCAATCCAAGCGATAATTACCTTGTTTGAAAGTGACCGGTTCTTCCATCATTATCATCTGTGTTTTACTGCAGAGCAAACCAACACACTAGGACAAAAATGGAAATTTTGTTAGATTTTGTATCACACATCATTTACCACTCAACAGCTATAATTAATCCCCACTGATTGCCCCATCATCCAATTATATATGCTCCGATCTGAATCAGTCAACTATCTCTTGAAAAAAATCTTGCTATATCTACAGAAATAGTTTTTTCACTTAAGTGAAATTTTCAGTTTCCTATGCCAAATGCTAACATTACATAAAATTGAATGTGAAATTGAATGAATTAAATTTATATCCCTAATAACAACTATAAGTATGAATTTTAGATTGTTATATCCTTGTAAAGAAATTCTTTTTATCGCAAGAATTGCCAATACATTTTGCATCATGAATTGATTTTTAACTAGAAAAAATCTGAAGTTGATCAGCCCAGACTTGCTGCTACCAGATCTTTACACATTTGGATTCAGTAATTTGAAAGTCCCATAGTACAACAGATAAAGGTATTGAGGTTCTACAACTTTTAGTGAGCATTATCTGAAGCTCATAGTTTCAATCCCACCTAAGGGCAATAATAACTAAGAATACATTTTTAAAACTTAATACCCATACTTGTTCATGGTTATCAGAATGAGATCAGTCTACCTCTGTGCATTGAATAAAGGGTTAAATTCAAAGTTATGTGAACATTTCCATAACTGTTGTGTAAGTAACAATTGCAAGGAGGGAGACAATAGCCTGAAAAATAGATGTACCCAGAAGAATTAATCATTTGAGAAATGTTGCACTTAACTTACATCTTCATTTTTATTTTTCTTGTGCTTTTATTTAATAGATATAAACTGAATTGTCTTCAACTGCAAAATAGGTTTTTGATTTTTTTTGTATAGCTTTATTGAGATTAGATGGAAATCTATTCATTTTTACATATGTTTCAAGCCGACCAAAATAATTATGCATATTTTTGGCAGTGATGTTAATGTAGAATAATGCTAAAGTTGAGTCATTTCATTTGCTTGCTTATCTATTTTAGATGGAGCATATATGTGCTAAATTTTCCTATTGTTAGATTTATTAAAGCAATTAATTTTATATTTAAAATAGTATTTATTGTTTTTGGCACACCAAATGTTTTGCTGATTTCCCGACAAGCTAAAATGCCCAACATAGGTCAGTAATAATTACTTCACTCAGGCTTGTATTAATTAATATTCTTAGGATTAATTGTTATGGTAGACTTACTTTCCTTTGCAATAAAGAATCCTTTCTCTGTATAAATATGAGTCTCAACAGAGACTAAAGGAAGAGTGTTATGGTGGACTAAGCCACCCTTGCAATGATAACTCTTCCTCTGTATAAATATGAGTCTAAACGGATATCAGAAGGAGAGTTTCATGGTGGGCTTACCTACCCTTGCAATAATGGACTCATCCTCTGTATAAATAGGAATGTAATATGAGTCTAGACAGAGACTAGAGAGTCTTGACATTTCAACCAACTGTTAATACTACTATTACTACATGTGTCCTTGCTAATGTCAAATTCAATTCTATGTTTTAACTTTAGAATAAGGTCTTTTTTTACCTAATGTCTTATTTCTTGAAATTTCTTGAAATCCTCAGAAAAAATTAAAATTAAAAGAAACTTGTCTGATTATTATTTATACTTATGGTCTTAATTTTATCCAAATAAATAAAGTTACTTTTTATAATTAGATGGGCTTCTGGAAAACTTATTTAAATCAGTCTTGTGAAAAATGAAGTATTCACAGGAATCAGTTATTAAAACTGGACAAACTGACAGTGACACACACTCGCATATTTAGATAGTTTTTAATTCTATTCTTCGGACTGTTGTCTTCGTTCTTATCATTGTTATTTTCAAGATGTTTCAGCAAATGAACTCCAAAGTTTCCTTCAGGAGATCAAACCTTGGAACCTTCAATTCATCAGGAGTCGATACAGAACTTTGAACTTAACCCTATATTATTCACTTCACAGTGGTAGACTGCTTTCTTTCTGTTAAATATGATTGGGTTGGTGTGTTAAGATTTAGAAAAGTATTCTTAGTTCCATTGCCCTTGGGTGGAATTGGAACCCTCACTTTCAGATAATACTCACTTAGAAAATCAATGCCTTTATCTGTTGTGCTATGGGTTCCAAAAAAATAAACATACTGAGATAGATTTCTCCTTCAAATAATGTGAGTATTATTAGTCTAATTTTGTATAGCCTTTTAAGGGATAATCAAATGTTACAGCTCAAACTGAAATAATTTCATCAGTCAGATAAAAATAAAATGGGAATAAAATTCAATGAGTTAGTAGCAAATCTGTTTTGAGCAATAATCATTGGTCAAAATAAATCTATTTCTGACTCACTGGTTTTGTATTATGCTTTATCTTCCCATAAAATTGAAATCTTGATAACTACATAACTTTTGGCCCATGTATTATTAGTGTAAGTTTCTGCAATAATGTTAAATAACTTGTGCTGTTGACAGTTTTAAATTTAGTGTTCTTATCTTGCAGTAATAGACATAATGTTTTAGTTGATGGATCCTTCCACCTTCATCAAGTATTATTTGTAAAATATGATATTTTCTTGGTCGAGCACCAACCCAAGTTCGGCACAAGGCCATTTTTTATGTGCTCATCCCTGGGCTTTTGTAATCAGTGTT
>JAYKTE010318332.1:0-11222 GCA_036873565.1 Xipholeptos notoides | reverse complement strand
GCGGACCCATTCAAACTTGCACATGTTGTAGGGGTTGGCCGTCTTCTGTAAAGAAGTGGCAGTCACCATATATATATATATATAGTTTTATAATAAAAATTCTTATAGGCTTTTACGCAGAAGTTTAATAGAATACTCGCACATTATAATCGTATTACACGTGTTCATATCCCAATCATCCTGTTACAGTGGGGACTGATCCTCGGGAAATGTATGAATGTCCTAGTTACCTCCTGCTGTAGGTTAAGTAGTAAAACTAATTTTATCCCTCCCCCACACGCATAAAAAACACTGTTGACAATTGAACATCGTTTCAGTAGAACAATGTTCTCAGCATTAAATGATCGAGGGTTAATATACTGTTAAAGTAAAACCAAACCTATGAGGCGTATAGCTATTTCTATTAATGACAAAAAAAAAACGGTCTAACTTTAAACTCATTTTGAAATGAATAAAAAGTCTTAATAAGGAAACCAGAAGAAAATAGTCCAAATTTCAAATATTGGTTTGCAGTACTTGATTACCCTAGGGCAAAAAGAGCTGTTATAGTTCTGTTAGAGAATAATTACTGATATCAAATCCACAAAGAAATACGCTATCAGAGTTATTTCCTTCCGGAGAAAAATAATTGAAGGTCAAAAGAAAATTTAACACTTTATATGATGAAAGAAAATGCAATTCCTGCTAACTGATTGGTTAAACGTTTGGACTCTTGAATATACATGTAGCCTTTGAGTAGGGAGCTTTTACAAGCCGAGCCATAGACTCTTAAATAATGATATTGTAGCTTTATCTAAATCTACTTTCATTTTCACTTTTAATTTCTAATTGGTACACTTACACTTATTAGTGAAAAGATGGCGTATTTTACTCCCGTTTTATTCGACAACCTTTTGGGTTCGTTGTTACTTCTAGTTTCATTTTGAATTTGGGCCAATCGGTAGGCAATCGGACCTCGGAATCGTAGTACGCGAGTTCGAATCCCATTTGTTCCGTTTACGTTCATACTCGTAAAAAATCCCCACATTCTCTCCAGCTATGGGTAAAATACTGTAAATTGTGACATTAAAAAAACTGTGTGTACAAAAACTAACGTTTACAAAAAATAATTGTTCTCGGCATTAAATGACCTAAACTGGTTGATATGCCGTAAAACACAAACAAAACAAACTGGTACCATGGTTTAATATGGATGGTTAAGAATAATATTGGAACATAATCAAAATTACGAAAAAAACAATTAAACCTTGAGACCGTATAATGCCAACAAAAACATTTACTTTGAGAAGATAATTCTTCAATGTACTAGATTTTCGTATTTTTAGCAACGGATAAAACTATTTTAGTTAACTCCGCAATAGACACTTTTCTAAAAAAAAAAAAAAAAAAAAGATTACAGCAACCTAGTTGCACAAAAACTTCAAAAAAAAATTATATTAATCCTATCTGTATTGGGAAAGGTATGAATCCCCACTTTCCCTCCAGCTATGGGTTAAATAGTGCATACTGCGTTATTTAAAAAAATAAGTATGGACAAAAAAATAACGTTTATAAAAAAAATGACTGTTCTCAGCATTAAATGACCGAAAAAGGTTGATATGCTGTAAAACAAAAGCAAACAAAAAAACTCTTATGTGTATAACTATAAAAGTGAGATTTTTTTAATCACAAAAATAAAACATGCGTAAAAAATGCAAGAACAACAAATACATCCTAAACCACAACAAAAAATCAACTCATGTCAGATCAAAACCCGCTAAGAACGAACATAAAACTGACAGAAAATGTCAATCCCTAAGAATGAACCCTCAAATAATTGCAGGACTTAAAAAAAAAAATTTACAATCGGCACAGATCACTATCTTTGTGTGAAATTTTGGTAAAATTTGTCGAAAGCGCTCGGAAATTGAACAAAAAATGCAGGAAAATAAGACGCCATGAAAAACAGTTATGACATTTTATATTTAATGAACTCTCACCGTGACGGGCAATCAGATCGTGTACAGAATGTATATTTGAAATTTGATTGATATTCGCCGAAAACGGGGAAAAGGTGGAAAACATAAAAAACGATAAAAAAAAGGCCGAAATATCAGCCAAATCGGAAAATGCGTTTTGCTGCTCCGCGTCTCGATCAAAATTTCAGAAGTTGGTTGAGATCGTTTTGGAACAGTTACAGGTAGCATCTGATCTTACTGAGAAAACTTGCCGATCAATTGAAAGAATGGGGTATTTTTGGCAAAACGAACCCCGGCTTAATGTCCACATGCCAAATCGACTTAAAGTTGACGTTTTCAAGAAAAATTTTTTTCCAATGAATGTAGACCACACCGAGTGTCTGTGTGGAAAGTTTCAACCAAATTGGTCGAACACAACCCACAGATGTAAAAAGTTGGATAAAAAGAGACGCCAAAAAGGGAGTTCACAACGATGACTTTTTCAAAGTGTTGATGTCATGCAAAAAAGAGTTGCATCAGAAACGTAGATCCGATGTTTGGTCAAATTTCATTAAAAACTCTCATCAAAAACGAAGTGGGTGTGTTAAGAATGAGAAACGCCCTGTGAACATGAAAGTTGGACCGACCTTGGCTCTCGGCGTAAGAGGGTTCTTTTGTGTCTGGCGTGCAGAGCAGTGGTTAGTCTGCCATCACGTTGAGTCTGTCTTAGGGGGAAATAAAAAGCTTACCTGTCTGTTGTATTGCGGGCTGAGAGGAAAAGAGAGTTCCAAGATGGCGTCCGTGTTTTAATTGGCTTTGGTCCCATGCAATTCTCGCGGATTCAAATAAGTTATTCACGGCCACTATAAATGCGGGTCGTTGGGAGAGCGTGGTCAGATTTTGTGTAGGCGATTCTGTAGTTCGGCGCAAAACTAATAGATTGTTCTTTGAGAAGCGAGTCCACCTACCTGAGAGATATTACCAACCCACTGGCTATAATTAGTAGAAATTGAGTTTTAATTCTAGGTAGCCAGCTATCTCCACTATTGAATAAATGGAAATCTGTCTGTCTGTCTGTGTGTGTGTGTTCGTTCTCTATAGACTCCGAAATGGCTGAACAGATTTTCTTGAAATTTTACACAATGTTAATCCATATATCTGGGAGTGGTGTAGGCTAAGTTTTGTATCATAGTACCCCCAATAATTATTGAAAATAGCGTCTCTAATGGGTTTTCGCAGGCTTTTATAGACTCAGAGACCATGGGTTTTTATAAACTCAGAGGCCACGAGTGCACAGTCAATTCTGAACCCAGCAGGCCATTTTGTTTAGGGTGAATAGTGTTTTGCATGTGTAATTTGTAAGTAACAATCAGGAACAAAGATAGGAAATGGTCGGTTTTGCCCTGCGCTGCCGACCTCTGGAATATAATTTGGACTAAGAAGAGTGCTTGAAATATAACTACAAATGGCTTTTGAATGTTTTACTGATATACTCTGAATAAATAGATTTATTGCTGTACAAATAAAACTTTAGATAACTTGTGTCAAATAAGACACACTATGAATATTTTGAATGATGTTTTGTTCTTTAAATGTTTTATAATATCCCAAAATTGTGTTCTAGATACTTATTCAATGATTGTCATGTTTTTCAGATAGTTTTGGTTACTTCCCTTTTGAAATTTTCTAATTCATCAGTTGATGTATTGTCTTGCTTTTCTAGTGTAAGTAAAGTCTTTGACATTTATATATACTCCATGTAATTATCTATTATTACTAATCATTATATTTTTCTTTCTCTCTATCTATTTATTTAGTACTGTTTAGAGTAAAACAATATTATGAAAAATAGACATAATGTTAAGTTTAATCCTATTCTTTTCAAAGTGGGTATTATCTTTTAAGGAGTTCAAATAAATGAACCATTTTTAGATTTTAAGTAATGTGTTATTTTTTATAACTTTTTATGCAAGTTCAGCAAAAAAATCTGGGGTATTTTAATACTATTTAAAGTGATAAGCTGTTTAACATGATTTTCTAAGTTATTAATACTGATAGATAGTCACCAGATATATTTTACATTTAAGATTTTATCTTATTTATTCCTTTATAACTGAATTCAATGCTTTTTCTATTGCACCCATATCTCAATTGTTAGCATCAATTAAAAAGCATGTTTTTGTCTGATTTAAGATTTAAATCTTGAAAATTTTCACATAAAACTTGATAATTTGCATTATTTTTTTGATTGCTTCATTTTTACTTTTAAACATATTTTGGGCTAGGGATTAAATAGTACATGATATGTTATTTAAAAAAACTATGTGTTGACAAAAGAACATTTATCAAAAATGATTGTTATTGGCATTAAATGACGTAAAATGGTTAATATGCCGTAAAACACAAAACTAACATATTTTGGATGATATTTCCCTTGATTCTCAACTAGAAATAAAAACGAAAAAACTAAGAGCAGCAACACTGGATCATAGTTAATGAAGCAAAAACAATTTATTT
The DNA here is from genome assembly GCA_036873565.1 of Xipholeptos notoides. Lineage (NCBI taxonomy): Eukaryota > Metazoa > Mollusca > Cephalopoda > Idiosepiidae > Xipholeptos > Xipholeptos notoides. The sequence continues at coordinate 6,768 of JAYKTE010318332.1, read as the reverse complement.
TATGGGTTAGATGAAAATGTTCAGATTGAAGTTTGATAAATTTTGCCAATTTTGATACAAACAGTCGAGAGAATGACATGGACATTTCTACATTTAAAAGAAATGCCTGTAGAGCATATCAGTTAATACATTGTGTATAATAAAGAATTAATGTTTATTTAAAACCAAAGCAGAAAATGATTATATGGACAGCCTTAACATTTTACATGTGATATATGAAGTTGTTAAAAACTAATTTTTTATTTTTATTTGTAATGTGTCTTATAGAGAACTTAATATTGTATTTTCTTTTCAGAAAGGATCCAGCTAATTTCAATAAATTTCTATTTCTTTAGATAACCATGGAATGGAGAGAGATCGATTTTTCTGACCCTGATACAGCTGTAATGGGCGTTACAAAAATCACTGATGTGAGTTTGTGTTTCTCTCTATATATCTCTGTATCTCTTTCCTTTCCTCCATCCAACCTATAAAAACTTCTGTTAAAAAAGTGCATTATGATCCTAATTTTGTGATGTGCTGTCACAAACCCTTAGTATTACTTTCAAATTTGGGAATGCTTTTAATAATCATTCTCAAAAGCAGTTTCCATTTTTGCCAGCATGATTAATAAGCTTTGGATGTTGAGCAAAGTTTAAACTTACTCTGTCAGCTTGTCAGAGTTTGTATGATCAATTTTGATAATTATCATTATTAAAATTATGAGAATTTTTATTTTCATTTTTGTTACAGTCATAACATATTTAAATACTTTAAAATATTTAACAGATATTGACAGAGTACAAAGTTAACACCAACAGTGTACCTTCGTGGATTAAATACTGAACAAGCAACTTTTTTGGTTCGCATCATTTTGGGTTTTCCAATTTTGCACCAAGTATGGTGGTTTATGATGGACAAATCCAAACCATTGTCAAGCTGAAGTCTCACAGTTTTGTCCCCAATTTTTACAGTAACGTACTTCTGTACATTTTTGTCCTTCGCTAGAGTTCTTGTGGCTTTTACGTAGTTCCTGCGGGGTCCTTTTGGTCTGCAATGTGTAGCTTTGTGTCCGATGCGGTTGATTTGCCAGTGCAGTCCTCCACATTTTAGGCATGGGTAGCAGGGTATATCAGACTTCAAATTCTTCATCACCAAATGTTGTAGACTCTTTTAAGGGGTCACAATATGAATGTAGAGAGTTCGGATAATCCGTATGAGTGGTTAAGCAGCGTAACTAATCTCTGCTTAAAGGCAGAAATGTCTGGCTTATATACAGCCAAGATGAGTCCCTTATGTCAATGGTATAGGAGTGTAAACTACCCCAGAACAGTATATAATTGTCCAAGGCAAAAAAACTTGTATTATTATTAGTAGTAGTAGTAATAATAATAAACCAGTTAGGAAGTATTTCAATGTTAATATTAATTTGACAAAAGCAGAGATATTTTCTTCAAGTGAGACAGCAGGAGAATAACTTAACTCACATAAATAAAGTACATTAAAAGATGACAGTTCTGGTTCCTGATTGGCCAACTTCTCTTATCCCTGGGTATAACTGTAATTTTTTGAATCATGCCGAATATGCATCACAGTAGACCAAAAGTATTGCAATAATGAAGATAATAGTAAAATTTCAGTGACACAATGGATCCCCGACAAAATTTTTTTGGCTTCGTTAAGGTGCAGAAATAGTCTGAAAATAGGATTTATTTATCATATATTATTATGTAATTACATGGGGCCATGTCTTCAGTCTGAAGAAAAATTTAATTTTATAAAGTTTTGTCTAGGTTTTTTCTTAATTTGAAATGTGGTAGTTAATAGCTCATCTGAGCTATCCCACACCTCCAGTAATCAAAGTGCATCAAGTGTATGATACAAGGTGTTGCCCCACCAGTTTATTAATGGGGCTTTATGGGGTTTCCTCATCTATTTCATAGTTATTTGGTCCATTCAGCATAGAATGATGCAATGGTCAGTGGGGTTACATTTGAATGGACTGCTTAGGGTGACATTTACTCTAGCTACACCCCTGATAGTGATTATTCTGTATGTATTTGCCATGTTGATTCAAGTACCTATTTTAAGTATCTAGGTGTTCCAAGTAGTAGATATATTGATAACTCAAACACATTGAAAATGTATTGATTTCCTAGTAATAAGGACAACTGATTTCTTTAATTTAGCTTGTTAGATTGGAAACTGTTTTTGAGACGAGAAGATGAGGCACTATACCCTGAGGCTACTATCCACAAAGAAGCATGGAATAACTATGTTTTGTAAACATAATGTTCACTGAAACACCTTGAAAAGAAATGGTTAAATTTATTTGGTCAAAAAATAAATTAAACTTAGTTGGTACACACTAAAATTAGCAGAGATATAATCACACATTCAAATGCAATTCAAACTTATTATTTCTTTTATTTTTTTCCATTAGATGTTTTAGCATTTTTGGGATTGGTATGACTGCATGATTTTGTAATTGGATTTGGTTACTAATTAAAGGTTCTGGCTTAATTAAAAGCTAATATGGTATTAAATAAAGAAAGTAATATTCTTGTTATTGTTGTTGAGGGAATGATTGAAATTCACTTCTCTCTTGTATTCAAATCTATGTACACACATTTTTTTATACATTCTATACATAATCAATATTTGCTTTTAGTATTATTTCTGCTTGGGTAGTTATCATCAGTTTACTGAAGTGCTTACTAAGTGCCTTTATTAATTAATACAGCATAGTTAATTGACAAGGGCAGGTGTAACACATTTTCAATTTCGTTTATAGATGTCACTATTTTGTTAAATAAGAATCTCTACCAGAAGACAATTCCAAACTATATATAGAATTGATTTATAAATTTCAAATGTTAATTCTATTGTCATTATCTTCCATAGTATTTCAAAATCCTCAAGTTAATGTTTGATAATGTTGTGCTGGGGTTTTTCTTAAATGTCTGTCTTTTCTTCAACTACTATAAAGGCAGCCAACATTAGAACAAATGCACAAGAATCTGCCTGACTTATAAAACGAGACTGCAGCCACTCAAAATTTTTCAGTGTTTATATGCTATTAAAGTTTGCATTTATCTAAAATAGGAATAGGCCTAGGTTTTGATCTAGAAACACATAACAATAAGGATGAGGAGAACAGTTAAAAAACTTGGAACACAAATTATCTTTTTTAGTTAAAAAAAAGTTATAAATTATAAGAAATCTTAATTTTTTTAAGAACTAGTATTCTAACTCCATAAATTGTTATAAAAGATTCTGGGATTAAATAGATTCTTTGAAATTTTAGCAAAAATTGCAGAATTGTTCCTGGAATTTCAGAAATGTTATTCTTCAAAGTATTTATATAAGTTGTATTTTATAAAAGATGGCTTGTTTTTGAAAGAAATTAGAATTTTACTAGATTATTATCAAACTAAAGATCTGTCACATTAATTATGATAATATAAATTTGGAAGTGACATATGCTTCCAGAATTATAAAACTTTATCAAAATACCCTAAAAACAAAATAATTTGACACTGAAAATATTGAATATAATTTCAGTAAACATAACATATTTTTGGTTTTGTTCATAATTTTTAGCAAAATACTAGACAGTTGGCTGCTCTGGCTATTTTTGAAGTTTTTCTCTGGTTAAATGACCTTTTAACATCGACTTTTAAAAACAATATTGACAAGTTTTTGCTATGTGGAAGTGAATATAAATGCACCTCATGTCTTGTATTTAAGACTTATAGCTATGTAAGCATTTCTCTCTATATTTCTACATAGATTGTAAGTCTTTGATTTTTTGATTTTTTTAGACAAATATTTTTTTTTCTGGTATTCAGGCATTGTAGGTTAATTGGCCTTTTGACACTTACAATAAGAAATGTCTGTGAATTTATTTAATAAAGAAATAAAAAATTCAAAAAAGACATGCTCTATTCTTATTTGAAACCATTTTTTTAAGTGTGTCTACCTCTTTTACAATAAAAAGCTAGTTTTTTCGTTGTTGTATACAAGTTAGAAAAACTTTTGTTCAGTACAAAAAAATGAACAAAAGAATAACTTTCGCTGTAATCCAATTTCTTTAAAAAAAAAAAGTTCACAATTTCTCTTGAGTGTTTGTAAAAACAGAAAAAGAACATTTAACTCACAAAGTTATATTTCTTTATTGCTTTTCATGTCATAAAAGGATTTCTTGATTTCAATGCTTTTTTAAAATATTCTTCTAATACAATTGTAAGTGTAATATTTTTTATTAGTAATTGGTTGCATAAGATTTTACTCATTACCAGGTGGATTGCATTATTAAAGAAATAACTAGTTGTTGATTAAAGGTTCCTCATATTATTTGATGTTTATTTTCTCTAGAAAAACATTTTTGGTACCACTTCAATAGCAATTTGTTGTCTGTAGTATCTTCTTGGCTGAAAACCACACTGAATTAGACAATACATAAAAATTTTAATGACTTTTGAATAGTAACAAATTGTAATGGAAGTTTTTCATATTCTGTTAGTCTTTATAAGAGTCAGTTTGTTTCTTTCCCAAGCTTGGAGTTTCAAGTATAAAATGTCAATATATAGATTTTTACTATAGATTAATTTGTTTATAAATGCAGAATTCTATTTTTATGTAATTTCTTCTCTCTTAACCATGATAGAAAAGAAAAAAATATACCATCAGTTAGAAAATTGTCAGCATTTATTTGAGGAGTTTTGATCATTTTCATTATTCAAGTTACATCACAATGTTTCAGCTGATGTGGCCTTTGGCTTTTTAATGGATTACAAACTTGGGAATCTTCTCAAAAGTGTGAACTTAACTGGTTATATAATCCATGTGGGTAGAATATTCATATTTCATTAGCATTATCAGGAACTATAACTGTAGGGAAAAATAGCTAAAGAATATCTAACATAAACTGACATTATACCTGATAACATTTACAAAATGTAGATAGTCTATCTCTGTAGATATATTAAAGGTTTGAGAACATAGTTCTGGGACAATTCCTATTTTTGACATTTAAGTTAAAAATCTAAAGATATCTGATTTATATTCACTTTAGGAATAATTATGCCATCTATTTTAGATTTTGTATATACCAAGAATAATTTCAGGAAATAGAATAGAAATGATATTCCTGTAAATCTCGTACAATTTCCTTTTGTATTGGCAGTTCATCTGTGATTCGGTGAAACTCTATGCTGACAAAATACACATGACACTGAAGAATAATGGTTACTATGATGAACAAGAAAACCATTTTGATATCACTGATCAGGTAAGAGTAACAAATGTACTAATTCTCTATTCACGATAAAACTTATGTTGTATATTGCGAGGGTTTCCAGACTCAAGGTTGGTGATATGGCTGCTGATCTGATGAGAAATAGTAACATTATTGTTAGCAGCCTTGTTCTTTTACAACCAGCTCGCAAAGGGTAATGGCCATTTCTAGGCTGTATTTAACTTATGAATTTAGTAGAGTAGGTTGGTTTAGATAAATAAATAAAAAAATGTAAAGAATAAATGAGTTTAGTAATTTAGATGCATCTTTGCATTGTCCTTGCTTCTGTTTAACCTATCTTGTACTAACAACAGGTCCTAGGTAATGTCACAGCCAACAATGAAGAAGAACTGGTATCAAGGAAAGGTAATAAAGACACTCAATTGGTTATCTAATCTTTACAGCTCTATATTTCATTAGATTGAATTAACAAAATGTCTTACTAAGATTTGCAATTTTGTCTAAATTTTGGAGGGATTAAGGAATAGCCTCTATATTTTTATATTGAATAAATTTTATTGCTATGCAATATATAGAGGGGCATCTCTATAAAAAAACAACATCTGTGCCTATAGAGTAAAATTAGTTGGCAGAAGGATGATACTGATTAGTTATAAACTTTTAGTGTTTGTGTTTCAATTATAAACTATTAATTTTTGGTTTTTCAATTTCCTTGGGATGAGGCTTGATAATTTGTACAACTATTTTTCAGACTGTGGACCTTATCCTTGCCGTTGTTACCTTCACAATGTTTTGGCTGATGCTTAACAGAATGAGAGCAGGCTACCCTCGTGGTTTGAATAGAAGGTTAAGTTCGAAATTCTGTGACCCAACGACAAAAGGTTCCCGAGTTTGATCACCTGAAGACGGCCGAAGGGTTTATCATCTGAAATGTTGTGAAGGTAGCAATGATAAGAATGAGGACAACAGTCGGAAAAATAGTTGTACATATTAATTTTTGTTCATATTTTTATTTCAAAAACTTAAGACATAAATTAAAGATATTTTTTTATTTTTTATTTTTTAGCCAGCAGTCGCTACAATAATAATTATTAGATTCCATCTATGAAAGAAAATGTCCCATTTAAAATGTAAAAGAGACTTTATGTAGAAAAGCAAAAACTTTTCATTTGTTTTAAAAATCAATTTTTTTTCATTTCCATAATTCCAAGAATAATTAAAAAGCTTAATATTATTATTGAAATTATATTACTGCCTCTTTGTTTAAAACAGTAAAAATTTATATTTTGATTTGTCCCTTAGCTATAAAGAAACTAATTAGCTTTAAGATTAGGAAAAAAATAAAACAAAATTATCTATTACTAAAAATTAGTGATGGGATGATTCCTTGGAATCGTAATGGTTAATCGTGTATTTTGGGGGAAATCGGAATTCCATCGTTAAATAAATACTTTAGATTTATGATTCTTTCATTACGATTCTCTTGAATTTTTAAGTTAATCGTTAATCGAAATCGTTAATCAACATTT
>JAYKTE010318221.1:0-11222 GCA_036873565.1 Xipholeptos notoides | reverse complement strand
GATAATTTTTCGTTTAATAATCGGTGAAAATTTCATATTGATTAAATAATTGATTTTTGGTAGATTTTTAAAGAAACCTTATGTTATGAGAACGTGAAATTAACAACCAGCGATGCCCATGCCTATAAATGATTCTGATTGGCTAATTGTAAATTTTGCTAAATTACGTATCGCCTTTTGCTAGTTACCGCTTTCTTTACGTCAGGGTCCAAAGGGTTTTTAAACATTTATTTATCTACAAACTTTTAATGTGTTTTCCCCCCACACTTTTATTTATCAAATAAACTAATTACAATAATCGCAAATAGTAAGGAGCACCAAGCAGCAGAAAACTAAGTCACCAAGGAAGGTAGAATTAATTGCCAGAGATACAAAATGGGTGTAAAAAAGAGGACATGGAAAGACAAAAAAGAGGACAGCAGACAGTGGAAATATCATTTGATGATGAATAATCATTCTGGATTTAAATTAAAACAAAAAGTGAAATTTTATTGCAATAAACGGTGGATGGGGGTGGTGTGGTGGTGTCTGCCCTGAGTGCCCTGCCGGGCCTGCCCTCCCTCTTTTGGCAAAAAAAGATTGTTGTTTTGAGTTTTTTTTTCACAATTTTCTTAGGTTTATTTAAAAAAAAAAGTGTTTGAGTGATGCAAAAGTAAAATCTATTTTCTCAAGATTTCTTTACTTTTTGGACCCTGGACTTTGCAAAATTACTAACTAGCCAACCAGAACGCAGAAACCGCAACCGAACCAGTCGTATTTTGCATTCTGTCGTCTGGGCCGATATATCAGCCCTACCTTCAGGGCTTAAAGGGCTAAAAACCAAACAGAACTAGTGACGGCCTATTTTAAACCGATTCCTGATGGCTGAGCCAGTGAACCAAACCACTGAACTGAACCAGTACCCCCAAAACACCAGCAGCTCAGCAGCTCCAGAACCAGCATCTTCTAATGTGAAATATTAAAAGCTGTCTGTACATTTTAATGTCTTACCTTTGTTTTGGTTTTTATGAGACACCACCAAACTTCTTGGCAATTTAATGCACCAAACAATCATTTTTTTTTAAATAAACATCTTACTTTTTGCTTTGGTTTTAGTCTTTTTGAGGCATATACACTTTTTTGGTCATTTGATGCCTAGAACAATCACTTCTTGCTAAAAACATTTCTTTTTGCTTTGGTTTTGTCCTATAGCATATGATATGCTATAAAAGGACAAAAAACCAATGCCCATTGAATGAAGAATTCTTATAAGAATAAAGTACATCTATGAAACTACCAAATTATTTATTAGTCATAATATTAGTTTATTAGTCTCCCTCCCCTCTCGTATGAATACTGTCCACAGCTGTTCCACCATAGACTCGGACTGTGTCACTGTCAGGACCTCAGCCATGTCCCATGTATTCAATAGGCGCGCCCACCCACCCCACTGGCAGGACCCAAAACAATACTCGGATACGAGTGGGGGAGCCGACGACGACGAAGTTCGTAACTATAGACTCAGAAATATTCAAGTTTCTTGCGTTATTGAATACTTTTCTTTTTTTTTTATCTAAGATCTGTTTTATTTAATATATTCTTAATATTTCTCAACTGGGAAATCCATTCTTCTTCCCTATTTTATGAATTGATTTAAAAAAATTATTTTCCTTTTAATTTGTCATTCAGAGTTCTCCCCCTTCATGTATGTTCTTCATAGTTTTCTCCCTTTATTTGTTTTTTTTTCCATTTTTCCCTACGATCTTCATCTTTTCTTTCATTCTTTTAATGTCTTTCGTTGACTAAAAACCTTTAAATATTAACATATTAAGGTAACCTAGTGCTTTTCATGCTCATGCTATTTTATCTGAACTAGTTCCTCTTTTTCTACCTCCATAGAAAATATATATGAGGGTTGTTCCGAAACTAATGCGTTCTATGTTTAAACTAACTAAAAAAGTTGAGATGCTCGTTAACTCAGGGTAGTAACTCGTCTAGGTGTAAAGATAACACTGATTCTAAAAAATCCCAGAGTGGATGATGAGACCCATCAACTCAATGAGAATAACTCGCGCTCGTCATTCCTTTTAGAATTGATTGAGCCAGGCCCGTGAGATTTGAATGTCTGCTGTTTGCTGTTACTAACTTGTGCATATGAAACAAGTTTACCTTATTAGGGATGAGTTATCTCTTATCAGAAAATGTAACCCTCACCAGTGGGTCTGATGTTTTTGAAAAGAAAACATATTTGGATGTATCTTGTGAGAATTTACCTCCCATAACGTTTAACTCCAGCCAGCAGTGCCAGAAAACTCATTACAAATATAACAAAATTACCTTATAAATTTTTAACAAAACCTTTATTCGAATCTTCGTTGCAAAATAAATTGTGCCTTATTTTGCTACTGCTAGAGCTGGTAGTTGACACAACACTTTTCAGTGTAGTAGTTTTTGTATTTCTCAGGGCTAGACCTCTGGGATTCAGTTCTTCAAAGTAGCAGGATCTTGGTCGATGATGAAAGTGGGTGAAAAGCCCAGTTGACTGCAGTAATCATTCTCGACATAACTTCATCGATACATGCAGTAAAAGTTATAATAATGATCATTTAAGTGACAACTGTCAATAAAACTACCAAATTATTTAGGCTTAAAAGTTTCTGGAGATAATAATGATAAATTTGCCTAATCATTTAGTCTTAAAAAGTCCCATGGGAACTAAAATTGTAGAAATGCCAATGCCTCATATTAAAAAGAAAGAGATGTGAGTCCCATCATCGATGACAATCTTTTCTGTACCTAAAGAGAAGACAGTTAGGTTCAAATCCTGCCAAATTGCCTGTGACATAGGTGGTTGCTATTTGACCAATAATACTGATTGACACAAAAACAATGTACAATTCAATTACCCAATAAGGAGCTTTGATACATCTGCAGAATTTCCAACAATCGTTAAAAGTAGAAATTGTAATTCTTTTCATTTTTTTTTTCCTTTTTCTTTTTCTAAGGTTAGTTTTTGTTGATTAAATGTTCATTTTTGATAGTGTTCATGTACTTAAAAAAATTTCTTTTTTTTTTTTCTCTTTTTCTTTAATTTTGGTTTTTGTTGCAGATAAAAGAAAAATGAATGTAAAAGGAACCCGAGATGTTGAACCGTATATACAATTTAAAAATTGTCGTATTCTTGTTGATCATGAATTAATTGTAGAAGATTTATGGTGTCAGGGAGGAAAGATTGTTAACCCAGAAAAGGTGTTTTTTGATAAGAAAGTTTCAGCGGATATTGAAGTTGATTGCCATGGAAAGATTATATCACCTGGATATATTGACGTACAAATAAATGGTAACTGTTTTGTTTTTTAATTCTAAAAGTAATAATCGGACTATTTTCCTCATCTATAATATTCTTTCTCATTCGGCCTTCCTCAGGTGTCCTAAATTGGCTCATATTGTTTTTTTTTGTTTTTTTTAGGTGATTCGGCCAAAACATCATGAGAGAGAAAATATTATAGATGAGGAAAATAGTTTAATTAATACTTTTATTATTCATCACACCTCATCTTAAAATGAGAAAGAAAATAATATGGATGAGTAAAAATAGTCCGATTACACAAAAACAATTTTATGACAGCCCTTGTATTTAATTAGAATATTCTCAATTGACGAGTTATAGCTTGAGGATGCAAAAGGTATGACTTAATACAACACAGATGAGAATAAAAGTCTGAATCATTCATCAAATCCACTCTAAAAAAAAACAATAAAGTAAAAATCTCTCATTGGATTTCAGGTGCTGAGGGTGTAGATTTTTCTTTAGAGACAGAAAATGTGGAAGCTGGAATTGAAAAAGTTGCCAAAAAACTGCTTGAACATGGTGTCACTTCATTTTGTCCAACGATTGTATCATCTTTAGCAAGCAAATATCATCAAGTAAGTAGAAAATGATTATTTTATATAAAAAAAATAATAGACAAGACTTCCTGCCGTTATCCCTTTCTAACAATAGTCTTATAGAAAAAATAATTTGATTGGTCTTTAGATTTTGTTTGCAACATATCAGATCTCATATATCATTAGGTACTATTTTTTGCAAATTATGACTAAATAAGCAAGGAAGATGTGCCTTTATAATCAAACATTAAGTCTTATTAAAGAAACCATTTATTAACAATGAAAATAGATTGATAAAGGTTTCAATATATTGTGATTTTCATAATAGTTTTATTGAATATTGGTGATTTGGTTATCTTGTTCTTCTTGCATATTGGAATTTGATGCAGTTAAATATATTTTGAACACCCCATGTTCATTGTGTAAGCAACTACAGAAAAGAAAAGTATGGCTTCTTTCATAATCCTCAATATTAGGTTGCAAAAATAATGCCTAATGATGTATGTTTTATTAGTCCTGGAAAAAAATGGCAGTTTCTTAACTTCATTGAGTCCTGAGTGTAGCTAGAGTCTCCGGATCACATTTCTGTATGTTAACAAAAATATAACTCATTTTGACTATATGGCCCTTGATTTAAAGGTTCCCATGCGTACACAAACTGAAAGAGTTTGTCTGTTTTAAAAGTCTATTTTTTCACCTGCCAGAGAGAAGAATACCAAAAACTCTCTGTAATCTCTTTTCCATTTTTTAAAACTTTTTTATGCTGTATTCATGAATAGGAGTTCATCTATTCTCCTCTCAAAACATCTCATCTCCTAACTCAATGCACTAAGCCCCACCTTTCAGCAGTGTTAATGTAACAAAAATGTCAACTATGACATCTGGTTTTGTGCACCTAAATGTCAAATATCACAAAATGTCAGCTCTGGTGCAATAAACAATGCAGTCGTTGTGGCTGGATTCCCATAAGTGGTTCGTTTTTGCTTAATTACAATTTATATTGTAAATGACTAAATTTAACATAATAATGTTAACTAGCAGAACCTGAGGAAATTCCACAGTAGTTGAAATTTTAACAAATTCTGATGAATAGTTCAAAACTACAAATTAATTGCTTAGAAATTTTTTTTTTTAGTAAAAAAAACTTCTGCCTCCTCTCAACATGACTCTTTTTTTTTTAAATTAGAAATTGAAATAGCCAGTTTGAAACTGTAAACAGTTTTGAAAATTTTTGTAAAGGGATTGTTTTTAATGATTTTCAAAAGTTAACGAGTTGAAGTTAAGGGGAGGTAAGGTTGTTGCTTTTGATATAAGTGTGACACACAAAAGAACAAACACACATGCCATCCTATTAATATATAGATAAATTAGTAAATTCACTGTTAGCAGACCTATATTGTAGTAGTTGGGATACACTTAGGGATTCAGAATTTTAGTATTAAGAGCAAAACGGCCGTCTTGAGCTTCCAAATTTCGTGGGGTTATTATGTAATAAAATCTTTCGTTTGATTAACATAAATTGGTAGAATATTACTTCTATTATATAATCTCATTCATTAGTCATAGACTTTTAGATTTAGTTAGTCAAGAGTTATTTCCCTTCAAATATTGAAGTTACTTCCCTTCAACTGCTTAGACATTAAGCTTGTAAACGAGTCTATTTTTCATTTAAATTTTTGATAAAACATCGTAACCACTTCATTCAGACGTTCTTTACACTAACATTTATCTATTATTTACTTCATTTATCAAATATATCTGGTTAGAAAGTAAGTAATGTCGTTTGTTGAAGTTTTGAAGTCGTTCCTAGTGCATGCAATTAGGAAGGTATGAGTTGTACTGAATGTTTAGGTTAATTTTCTGCTGGTTAACTTAGGATCTGCCTCAACAGCATCTTAAATGGCTTCTGGATCAATTGATTTTGATCATTCCAAACATGGCTTATCTTTCAGGTTAAAATTTCCAGATGAAAACGTTGCACATCACTATCAGCATTCAACACGTTCCTTCCATAAATCGTATGAATGTTTTGTGCAGTTTTAACAGTTGAAGTGCATGCATACAATATCTCTGAAGTACCTTTTTCAAATTTATAATGCATACAATATCTCGGACGTTCTTCATTGATATCCAATTCTCAATGGTTAAGCCACTGAAAATTAATTAAGCATTACTAATTATTATTTCTGGAAAAATAATGTTAGTATTACAATACCAATTTAAGTTATAAAAAACAACTTAACAGGTTGTAATGGGCTCAAACTAAAGCAATGAAAGTACTAATCGGACTACTTTTCTCTTCTATAATATTCTCTCTTTCACAATTTTTTACCCTTTAGCCTTCCTCATCATACCTCATCTCAAGGATATCAAAAAATAAAAAAAATACATTATTTTTTTTCCAGCCTAATATTATTTCTAATTTTTATTAGATATTTTCAATGTTATTTGTTATATTTTTTATATTGGTATATACTATTATTATTTGATATTATATCTATTCATGATAATTTTTATCAATGATATTATATTTATTAAGATTTTACCCCTCTTATTTCAGATATTACATAGAGTGAAAAAATGTGAAGGAAGCAAAAATGGAGCTGGTGTTCTTGGTAAGTGTATGTATATATATATATATATATACATCCACATTATATATGATATATACTTGGTTGATCACTAGACAAAAAAGCCAAACCCTTGAATACTAAAAATACTGTTCATGTAACAATTGGTTTACAAAAAAAACATTTCTACATAGAAAAAAATAGTTGCTGGCATTCAATGAGCATAAAGGTCGATATGCCACAAAAGAAAGAAAGCCAAACCCATAAATACTACAACCACCGTTCTTGTAAAAATTAGTTTACAAAAAATATATATTTAGGCAGAATTCATACATATTTCATTAAAAAGAATTTTAATTTTCCGTTTTAATATTTTTGATTCAATTTTTTTTGTTTTCTTAGCAACTAAGTTTCTTGTTAGAAAACAATTGAATGAAAAATATTAAAAAGAAATTAAAATTCTTTTTAAGGAAATATGTCTGAAAAAAAAAAAAATTATTGCTGGTATTAAAGGTTGATATGCCATAAAAAAAAAAGCTAAATCCATAAATCCCACAACCATTTCTACTTATTATTTATTTCTTTTCTTATTCCTTTTTGTACCTCTTTTGTTTTTTTAAAAGTATTAATCAGACTATTCTCCTCATCCATAATATTCTCAATTTGTACTTTTAGAATTCATCCTACCTCATCTCAGGGATTTTGAAAAATAATCTTTTGTTTTTTATTTTGTTTGTTAATTCCTTTTCAAAAAACATAACGCTCACCACCCAAGTGAATAAATCTCAACCAACATCATACTACCAATCACCAGATACAATGACAATTCAGACAACCAACACACTTATCAAACCAAAAAGCATAACAATCACCCTCTAAGTGAATAAATCTCAACCAACATCATACTACTAATCCTCTGATACAATGACAATTCAGACAACCAACACACTTATCAAACCAAAATAATCCAAAATAAAATAAAACCTCCCCACAAAAACCATGACTTTTAATAACCACAAATGGTTGATAGGTCATTAAACACAACCAAACCAAATTCGCTCGTTTTCCTTGTTTTTCCAGGTCTTCATTTAGAAGGTCCATTTATTAGCGAAGAGAAGAAAGGAGCCCATGTGAAGGAATACTTGCAGACCTTTTCAGGTGGTTTCCAAGACATTCTAAATGTCTATGGAACGGTCGATAATGCTACTATTGTAACATTGGCACCAGAATTAAAGAATTCAGGAGAAATCATCAAAGAATTTGTAAACAGAAAAATTACCGTTTCCTTAGGTGAGTTTCATATTTATGAATATACATTTTCACATACTTCCACACACACATTCTCTACCTGCTTTTCACACCCATTCATACACATGTGCAGACATATATATATATACTCACACATGTGCTGTCCTCATCCTTGTTATTACTATCTTCACAACATTTTGGTCGATGAATGCTTCAGTCGTCTTCAGGTGATCGAACTTGAAGGTTCCCAAGTTCAATCACCTAAAGACGGCCAAAGGGCTTATCGGCTGAAACGTTGTGAATATAGAAATAACAAGGATGAGGACAGTAGTCCGAAAAATAATTGTTCAATTTATTTCTGGTCAAATTAAAAAAATAAGAATTAAACGAAAATCCCAAACAAAGTAGAAGTACAAACTTTTTGAATAATAAACCAAGCAACCATTCATCCTTCCAACCAGCCAGACAAACAAACAAACAAATAAATGAACCAACCAACCAACCAATCAATTGATTAATTAATCAATCAATCAATCAATGAATTGACCAATTAACCAATCAGATAATTGAGCAACCAATCAGTACCGTTCTAACATTGGTGCAGTTTTTATCTTCTATGGAAGGTAAGTTGACTTGGCCTAGTGGGTAGGCAGTTGAACTTCGGAATCGTGTGCAAGTTTGAATCCCAGTCATTCCATTTTGGTTCATATTCAGACTATAAGCCTTGGGAAAGGTATGAATCCCCAGCTATGGGTTAAATAGCGCATATTGTGTTATACAAAAAACTAAGTGTGGACAAAAAAATAACGGTTACCAAAAAAATAATGGTTACCAAAAATGATTATTCTTGGCATTATATGACCTAAAAATAAATGATTGATATGCCTTAAAATAAAAACAAACAAACAAACAAACTTTATCTTCTATGGAACCCTAATATGGGCACACCCCATTATAAACAAGGCTCTCAACCAGAGATTCCACTGGCCAACATGTATTTTCCTTGAGAAATGAGAATTGAAAAGACCCCCAAAAAACAAGCATTAATTTTCATAATATCTATCACTCAGATAATCATTTTAAGCAATTGAGACGAACTAATTCAAAAGTCAAGGACACAAATGCGTTGGAATTTTATATGTATTTTAAGTTATTTAGAGAAACCAATTTAAATGTCAAGGACACAAATCAGTTGGACCCACTTTGATGGATCCAGGAAATTTTTCATAATAAAGATAAAATATTAACCGTATATTTTTCATTTATTTGCTCTGATTTTATTTTACTTATTTTAAGTAATTTAAACCAACCAATTTAAATGTCAAGGTCACAAATGGATCATTTTACATAACTGTTTTATTTTTTATTTATTTATCTAATTTTACTCATCGTAAGTTATTTAGACCAACCAATTTAAATGTGAGGGACATCAATGAATTTTACCTACTTTTTATGTAGCTGTGAAAATTTTCATGGGTTCTGCTGAGCTAGTATTTATTATTTTGCATTACTGTTTTATTGTTTGCTTGTAGATTTGTTTAATTTTACATATTTGAAGTTATTTAGACCAACCTATTTAAATGTGAAGGGTATAAATGAATTGTTTGTCTGCAAAATCTTTTTTTTATGTATTCAACTAGTGAAAAGAAATTATTCTTGGCATTTAATGATCTTAAAAAGTATAGAGAATCAACCAACCGGATGGATAGATATTATAGCATGATTGGGTGTTTTATAATCCTTGGAGGGAATAAAAGGACAAAACTAAACAATAAAAATACACGTTACGGAACATTTCGATTATATGAAAAGTATGCTTTCCTTAAATAATTAAAACATAAACTTCTCAAAAAGGAAAGAAAAGAAAAAAAAAAAGATGTTATTAGATTAGACTTATGTTACGTTTTGGTTTATTTGATAATCCATGATCAGGTCAAATAAAATAGATCTTAACCCTTAGGCAGATGTAGTAATGCTACAAATAATTCACTGTCAGAGCGCTTGCAAGTTTACACGTTGTCTAGTAAAGAGTGAGGAAGAGAAAACCAAAATGGCTGTGCCCACAAGTTTTGGTTCCCAATGATCATGTAGAACAAGGGTGTCAAACTCAAATACACAGTGGGCCAAAATTTTAAATTGACCAAGGCTGAGCAAATGAATCTCTTATGTACCCAAACAGTCGAGTTTTGATTTAACAAAGTGCATTTCATTCTTCATACAGTTAAAATGTCTCTTTAAAGAGAACTTTAATCCTCCTTTTCAGGATCTTCCTTTCTTTTTTTTTCTTGTTTCTTTTTCTTTTTCTTTTTTTAACCTGACCTGTATGAAAAATGAAATTCTGCCAAAATACACTAAATTCAAATGTTTCAACAATTGCATTGTAGCTGGATTCAAAGTAAATTTTATTGATGGATGGTTTTTTGTTTGTTTGGATTTTTTAAAAGTTTTATGGCATATCAACCCCTTTTGGTCATTTAATGCCGAGAAGAATTATTTTTTGTTTTGTCGACATGTAATTTTTTTGAAATAACACAATATGCACTATTTAACCCATAGCTGGATGAGATGTCAGGATTCATACCTCTCCCAATGGTATTATTCTAAATATGAATGCCAATGGGATGACTAGGATTTGAACTTGTGTATTTCGATTCGGAAGTCCAACTGCCTACCCAATGTCCCAAATGGACCTTCCTGATGACTTTTAAAATTTTAATTTGTAATTTTTGTTAATTATTTTTGTGTTGTTTAGATATTGTATTTTCAGTTAAAATTTTGTGAATTTTAGTTGTTAGGCAGGAATGTTTTGTTTCAGAGATCAAACCAGAAAACTTTTATTACACAGAAGCATTTTGAAACATCATGATAGGGTTGTGCTAGTCAAATGTATGTACTCTTATGAAAGAATTTTTTTTTCTTCTCTTTCTAGAATTTTCTTATTTTCTTTTTCTTCTTCTATTTCTACTTTGGCTTTTACTACTTCATTTTTCTTCTTTTTCTTTTAAAATTTTTTTTTTTCATTATTATTAATATTATTATTATTATTATTAATTTTTTGTTGTAATGATATCTTTCAGGTCACTCTGTTGCAAATCTATGTGAAGGAGAAGATGCTGTTAGACATGGAGCTTCCTTTATTACACATCTTTTTAATGCAATGTTGTCTGTGAGTAAAAAATATCTCCCAATTCTTCTCTTCATTTTGTATGTGCAACATTGTTACTACTGTGACAAAATATCTAGTAGTACATTTGTTATAAAGAGAAATAACTGCAAAATAAGTCAAAGGTTATCTGCCCTTGTGTTAGGGGGGAGGGGGAGACCTTCCAAGATGGCTGACTCAGCTTTATTATAATTTCTGTTCTTGTAATAATTAATCATTTTTCATTTGTTAATAAATTTCTCAGGTGAAGCTTGATAATTAGTATAATTTCGATTGTTTTACTTTTATTCTTATAGGCACAATGTTTCTTTATTTGTGTGAATTTCTCAGATCAGGCTTGATAATTAGTATTATTTAGATTATTCAGACTTTTA
>JAYKTE010318110.1:0-11223 GCA_036873565.1 Xipholeptos notoides | reverse complement strand
GGAATCGGAATTGGTATCGGAATCGGACAAAATTTAGGAATCGTCCAAACACTAATAAATACCTTAGATTTACGATTATTTCATTACGATTCTCTTAATCGGAATCGTTAATCAACATTTATTGGAATCAGAATTGGTATCGGAATCGGGAAAAACTCAGGAATCGTCCCAACACTAATTGATATGATAAAAGTCAATATAATTCAGCCAAAATCTTACAAAATTCACTATTTGTATTTAGATGAACCCATTCATCAGAACTATTTTTGATTGAAATCACTTGCGTTCAATGTTTTTTTGTTTGTATGTTTTTACGGCGTATCAACCATTTTAGGTCATTTAATGCCAAGAACAATCATTTTTGTACACGTTTTTGTATACACAGTTTTTTAATGGCACAAATTACACTATTTGACCCATAGATGGAGGGAATGTGGGGATTCATAACTTTCCCAACAGCATTAGAACGAATATGAACGCAAAACGGAGCAACTGGGATTCGAACTTGCGTACTACGATTTTGAGGTCCGACTACCTACCGATTGGCCCAAATCGACTTCCCCCGTTCAATGTTTATACCGACGAATATTGATTTTCAGGTTCTGCTGCTCTTTGAATTAGCAATTCCTCATATTAGATGAAGACATTCTTCCGCTTCCTGGCAACAATTGCCAAAACTTTTTAAAACTATAAGAATGTATTCTACGCTTTCTTGTTTTCCATATTTGTGCCATCACACTTTGAAGTAAAAGTCTGAGTATATTTAGTTAGCTACACTTGCCAAGTTTCTTATATTGCAGTAGGTATGAACAATTTTCGCATATTTATAGATCTTTATATTGGCTTAAACAACGGAAATAAAACATCCTTTATTTAATCGTCTACGATGTTTACACACGGGAGTAGCTTCAATGGATTGTGTCATTTTCAAAAAACCCTGATCCAGCATTTATATATTAATGCAGTGTTACTTTGTGTGTCACGCTTGAATCAAATGCAACGACCTTACTTCTCTTTAAATCACTCTTTATCCTTTATTTAATCGTCTACGATGTTTACACACGGAAGTAGTTTCAATGGATTGTGTCATTTAAAAAAAAAACAGATCCAGCATTCATATATTAATACAGTGTTATTTTGTGTGTCACACTTGAATCAAAAACAACGACCTTACTTCTCTTTAAATCACTCTTTATCCTTTATTTAATCGTCGACGATGTTTACACACGTGAGTAGTTTCAATGGATTGTGTCATTTTCCAAAACCATTGATTAAGCATTTAAATATCATCAAAACATATTAGAAAAATTCTAAAGACTATCGGGAGAATTAGCATCTGTTAATTTATGCTAATTGCCCACCAAAAGAGTAGCTTTGAACTCTACAAAAAAAAAGAGAACTTTTTCTGGCTCAAAGCTATAATAATTAGAAATCCCCCCTGAACGGGAATAAAACTACCACCGCTGCTACTTTTACCGACTTATTATATACAAAATGGAATAGACTCCAAAACAACCGTTTTTGGAATTCACTTGGGCCAAAGGTTGTTTTAGTACCAAGGAAGGTGCTCTCTTTTTTTTAAACTTAGTTAGAAACTAAATTTCTAACATACAATAGCGTGTGTGTTATTTTGTGTGTCACGCTTGAATCAAAAGCAACGACCTTACTTCTCTTTAAAATCACTCCTTATCTTTTAAAAATCATTAATTTTATGATATTTTAGATGAGAATGTTTTTTTAATCAAAAATTAAATTTAAGAAAGTAAGATTTAAACAAATCCTGAGAAATAATTCAACAAAATTTCAAATTAATTGCTTAGAATTTTTTTTCATAGTTTTTATTAAAAAAACATTTCAACTACTGAGGAATGTTGAGCTATTTCTCAGGATTTGTTTAAAATTAAGAATTTTAAATTTACTTTGATATTTCAACTACTGTGGAATTTCCACGGGTTCTGCTCGTAATTATGATTATTATTAGTCAATTAATTTGCTGTTTTGAACTATTTCTCAGGATTTGTTTAAATTTAAAATGATAAATTTACTTTTTGATATTTCAACTACCGTGGAATCTTCACGGGTTCTGCTGGTAATTATGACTATTATTATTAGATTTATTTGCAGTTTTGAACTATTTCTCAGGATTTGTATAAATTTAAGTATGTTAAATTTGCTTTTTGATATTTCAATTACCGTGGAGTTTTCACGGGTTCTGCTAGTAATTATGATTATTATTATTCGATTAATTTGCAGTTTGGAACTATTTTTCAGGGTTTGTTTAAATTTAAGAATGATAAATTTATTTTTGATATTTCAACCACCGTGGAATTTTCACGTATATAAATAATTTGCTATGAATCTAAACTTAATGAAGACCTTAAAAAACACTTTCGTATATAAAAAAAAAAGAATCATTGAACACGAAGTTAGTTTCTATGTGAGCTAGGAAAACTTTTTTTTAAAAGCATTGAAAGAATTTCATGATGTGATCAATACAAATTGGATTGCTACATAACAAAATAGAATAAAAGATTGAAAAAAGTAAGAACATTCTCCCTAGAGTTAGTTTTAGACGACTAGGCGAAAATTGAAAGTGATAACTCGGTTTTAGAAAAATATAAAGAATCACAAGGGAAATAAAAGTAAAAATAATTTAAAATAAAAATCTTTATTCTAACGTGTTTCTCTATGAGATGGCTGCGTAGAAATTTAATTTATAAATAATTAAATCTTAGGGGGAAAATTAGTAGCATAATAAGGAGAGTTACTTCTTAAAAGAGGCTTAATTGAACTGTTTCATGCTACAATATCTAAGACAAATTTAAAAAAAAAGATCTTGTATTACATTAGAACCAGTCTACTGAAATAAGACCAATGTAATTGTAATTACTCGGTGATTGGTCTATTGAAATGTTTCCGTGTTGTATTCTACTTTACATTTTCTCACTAGGTAATTTTTCCTGAAGGTGAAATAATTATAATAATAAAACTTTTCCTAATTATTCTTCGAAATCTTTAAGATGTGGTATGATGAATTCTAAAAGTATTAATCGAACTATTCTCCTCACCCAAAATATTCTCTTTTTCACTACGTTTCGGCCAAATAATCACCCATCGGCCTTACTCAGTCCATAATTGATTCACATTATTTTTCTCGGATGAGCTTTTAAATAATCATTTTCAGTTTATTCATCTTTTGATTGGGTAATTTGATAGGGTTTCAAACAAGACGGCTAATCAATGAAATACATCTCGTTTAAAACTAATTAACAGTGGTTGATACGATTTGTTTTTCTTAAACCTACTCAATGGATATTTTTTTAATGAGATAGTATAATGAATTCATTTATTTATGCAAGTGCTTCTAGAAATACTTGTATAATTAAACGAATAGATAAGTGAATAATTAGAATTTTACACACCATAAGTTTTTAGTCTAATTTCAATTGTTCTTAAAAAAACAAGAATTCTAAACAGAAATGCATTATTTGGATTAGTTTATTTTAGTGATGGGATGATTCCTTGGAATCAGAATCGTTAATCATGTATTTTAGGGGGAATCGGAATCGCATCGTCAAATAAATACCTTAGTCTTACAATTCTTTCATATGAAGGTCAAAACAATAATAAATTCGTGTAGGCTATATTGTAATATAATGGGAGGGACGGATGGAGATTCGAACCCTGAACCATAGATTTGAAGCTAGTTGTTAAACAAAGAAGATAAATTGGTCAGATAAAATCCATTGTTTCAAAAAGTTGTTTTTATGAAATAGATGAGAATTAAATTCCCGGAATGTTATTTAATGAAATTTCTTATATGGTATTCTATTAACACAATGAAGTCCAATGTTAACAAAGGAAATATTTATTATATATAGAAGGGAAAAACATCATTGAGAGCCATTTGGTCTGTCGGTCTGGACCGGAGACGAGGTCTCCAAGCCTTTACCCCCGTGGGTGGGGGTAAATCACAAATAAATCACATTCTTTCTCTTTCCAAACAAAAGTGTTTGTGAAATAAAAACTACAGAAAGAAAATTGATACCCAACAAATTATCTGGTTTATTGTGTTTTCAATCTACACACCCATACACGCACACACATTAGTATGATATACACACATACTAACAAACATACACATACAACCCTAGACGATCAACGAGCCAAGCAAGTGAAGGGGGAGTTGGGACCCACAGCCCGCTCCAGCCGCCCAGAGACTGCGAGGGGTCGAAGCACACTCGGCCTTCTTAGGTATCTCACCCGTGGAAGTGAAGGGGTGAGCAAATGCAAGGTAGTGGACCCCGGGGAGTGGTCGTGTGAGGCGTGGATGAAGGAGCGAGGGGCTGACCAACCCCTCTACCCCCCTGGAGATAATGGTACACTATAAGCAAAAATGTTAGAACTTTTCTTGTTGGGGGCTCAGTACACACTGATATAAATATGCTTGCTATATCAAATACAGTTTTTGAAGAAGAGGAATTTGAATTAATCTTTAGTGAGCTAGAAAGACTTTTTGCCAATCCAATACAATTCCTCACAGAATGTTATCTGGTTATAGAACTCTGCCTCAGATTCAAGTCTCCACTCCAGTAATGTTTACCTATTTTATTTTTTATTTTCATTTTGGGTTTGCAGTTGTATATTCTTAGAATTTACCAATCTACATTCCTATCACAGCATTCCCAAAGCATACGCCAATATGGACATGTTCCTGGAGTCAACATTACTGTACTGATAAGAAGTGGAGCACAGTAATATTTATATATGACTTCACAGCCCAAAAGCATTCTTTCCTTGTTTGTTTTCTTTACAAACTTTATAAGTCATATTAAAGGAAAGCTTTTGTTTTCGTCTAGTTACAATGTTGTTTTTTCAAGATTAACATAATCAAGATAAAGTTTAAAGTTGGTGCTAAAAGATTAAGCACTGAGCTAAATAAAAGTATTTTCCATAAAACAGTTTTATTGATATAATTTTTGGATAGCTTTTTATTATTTTTATTTTTTCTATTTTTATTTTTACCCCACTCTAAATGCTACCTCCTGGTACATGCCATCCCCCAGGGGGGGAACCTTTAGTACACCACTGGTGTTATGTCTTTGAAAGGAATTCTTAGTAATAATTTATTATTGTTTCTACTTTAAAAAGCAGGTATATTTATCTAAACGTTTTCCTAGATTGCAATAATGTTCCACAATGTTTCACTTTTTATGCTTAGCAATATTTTATGATTTTTGTTTTTTGCAACTGGTTGGAATGACAATTCAACACCAAACCCTCTCCTTTTTCCTTACATTAGAGAATTATATCTATCCATGTTCATGGCATGACTGCAGAATGTATACATTATAACAGTCTTAATAATTAAATATTGACATCAACATTTAAAAAAATAACCAATATGACATATATTTAAAAAAAAGCAATCAATATTTTATTAATTCCACAGGACTCATGATACAACAGATAAAGGTGTTGAGTTTGTACCATTTTAAGTGATTATTATCTGATGGTGAGAGTTTCAATCCAACCCAATAGAAATGACTAAGACTTTAAACTTATATCCGGTAAATATTAATTGAATGAGAGCAGTCTACCCCTCCTAAATAGTTCTGTGAAGACTCCTATTTATGACATAAAGGTCCCCAACTTTGATTACTTGAAGATGGGTTCATCCACGGAAACATTGTTAATGATAAATATGATGACAACAGCTCCCTGAAATTGATACACTGATTATTAAGCCTTGTCTCAAGGATTCTTAAACATTTTTCATTTATTAGGAAGTGCACATTCGACACACTCAAATAGATTTATGTATGAGTTACAGTAGAGCTTATATAATAGTTTAAAATTATACTTACTCACTTGTAGGAACATTAAATTCTCAAAGGAAGAGGAAATTAGTTGGGTTGGAAGATAGGTTTCTCAGGGTGTGTGTTTACTGTCATCAAATCCATCAGTGTGGAGTTGTGTGGCATCATTCTGGTGTTTGTTTGTTTTTGGTACTGCCCCTTTTATTGAAGGGCTCACTGGAATAAAAAATTTATTTGGTCCAAATGGCTCCAGAAACGCCTGTTTTTATTAATCAGCTTAGGATGTTTGCAACTTTATCCATAAAAATTTATATGGTGTGGTGCCAATCCTACAACTTTTCTATGAGTTAATTGATCTGTAGGAAAACCTAAATCTCTTATTTTAAAAAGTATAGATACTTATTTTTAAAATTCAGTTGGTATAATATTTAAAAAAAAAAAAAAATTAATTATTTTGTTCCATGATTTTGAAGTCTGCTATATTTCAATAAAATTTTTGTACTAAATTCAAGATATTTTTAAATGTTTTTTTTCATTGTTTTCCAAAAGAAAATTTTTGTTTCTTCTATTTTTCTTGATTTGATTGACTTAGTTTTTCAATATTGTTTTCTTTTCTTAAGAAAACTGTTTTAAAATGATTTGAATTCAGAAATGTCATCAATCTTAATTATTTAAAAAAAAATGTCTTATTTTCATTTTAGAGTCTTAAGTTTTGTTTCCATTTCATTCTATTAAATCTTTTCCTTCTAGTTCATTTTCATTTATTCATTTCTTTAGCCCCCCCATTTTCTTCTCCGTCAAAGAAATTTAACTCTGATGATTATTCGGATAAATTTAGTCACAATTTTCATCACCCACTTCTTTATAATTGCATTCATTGCTCTGAACATTTTTTTACAATAGCTATTTTTAACATGCATTTTTAAAAGAATTTTTAAAGCCAAAATAAAAAATATTTCTTTTTTTTTTACTGAACTATTTTTCCTTTTCCTAATTCAATTTTATCTCAGTGTTTTTTCCCATCCTAATTTTGCCTTCAGTTATTCTGGCAAAGAAAGTAAAGGACAACTGCAAGAAATGGGTTTTACACTAGAGTAATGTGCTAAGAATATGACTTATAGTTTAAATGGTAATGATAAGAAGGAAGTGGAAAAGGGGAAGAGTTTCAAAAATTGAGATGAAGTAAAGAATGAAGTGCAGGTTAAAAGAAAATGATTTCAGTCACATTGTTGTGAATGATAGTGCTGTTTTATATATTGTTTGTTTTTTTGTTTGTGTTTTATGACATATCAACCTTTTTAGGTCATTTAATGCTGAGAACAATCATTTTTGGTAAACGTTATTTTTTGTCCACATTTAGTTTTTTAATAACCCAACATGCACTATTTAACCCATAGCTAGAGGGAATGTGGGGATTCATACCTTTCCCAAGGGTATTAGTCGAAATATGAATGTAAACGAAATGCCTGGGATTCAAACTTGTGTACTATGGTTCTGAAGTCTGACTGCCTATCCACTGGCCCAAGTCGACTTCCCCACTATTTTATATAAGAGTTGCATAATGATGATAACTAAGCTTTGAAAAAAGTTGAATTGGAATGTTTATCAACAAAAACTTGTACACTGTCTGCATTCCATAAATTTTATCAATTACGTATGTCAATCTAAATTAAGTATACTAAACTGTTTCTATCTGCCATCAAGATTGAACCTATAGCCTCTAGATAACTGTTACTTAGAGCTTTTATAAACACATATCGAGCGTCATAACATGATGTGTTGTTGTTGACATTTAGAGAGCAAACATTTAGGAACCTTGAACCTATTCTTGTGGAAAGCTTGATGGACACATCAACTGAAACGTTTTGGTACAACACTGATGAGAGTAGAAGTCTGAATAGATGAAATAATAATGAGAATCAAAATTCATTATTTCAGACAGTGGTGTTAGTGCTAATGATGATTGCAGGCATTTAACTAATCACACACAAAACTGTTAGCAAAGGTTAGATCAGGCTTATTATCTCTGAGGATTAATCTGTCTAATTGTAAGGATAACACCAATTTCAAAACCCAGGTAGATGAGACCTGTCAACTCAATGATTTCATCAATGAAGATTTTAAAAACACAAATACACATTAAAAAGGTTTCTGATTCTTGACACTAATAAAGATCATCTATAAAATCAAATACTTCACATTTTATTATTCTAATTTTTAGAATTATAACTTTATTTTCTTCATTACATTCACAATATTTTGGCTGATGTGCTCTTCAGCCTTCTTTAGGGGATCTTAATTTCATTTTCACTTCAATTTCTTTCCTCAATGTTTTTTATTTTTAAGGGAGCACTTCATGAGGAATATTTACTGATACACTTAACTAGGAAAGTAATGAATTTTTTTTCTAGAAATCAATTATGAGAAATTAGGCAAATAAGGCTTTTAAGATGGTAAGAATTGAACAGAGACAGAGTTTTATTTAGAAAGCTTTTTATTCATCTATAATTTTTTTTTCTCTCTATTGAAAGATTCAGTTTTCTTAATGTTGACTTACTTTCCTGTGACTTTCAATCCATTACGACATTCTGCATGACTCATGTTGACTGGACAAATTGGCTTGGCATGTCTACTTATGATCAAAACTGCAAATTCTTCTCTGTGCGTGTGTTTTAATGGGACATTTATTTTTATTTTTTTGACACTTTACCTTTTAGAAAAAGTAGAAAATAAGTAGTTCTAAAAGTAATTGAAAGCAACAGGAAATATGCAAAACTTGAAATGAATTCAAAAAATAATGTGTGCATATAGTATATATATATATATGTGTGTGTGTGTGTGTGTATGTGTTTTTGATTGTCATCAATCTACATATATGTTACCATCTCTGCATGGGCTTCATATGACATTTGTTCACCAAGTTAAGATGTTATTTCCTAGTCTTATTTTGTTAAAGAATAGTTAGTATTTATGCAGTATTCATACTGAACTGGTTTTCACCTGTTATTAGATTTCTGGAAGATCAGAATGTAAAATCTATTACTGTCTCAAAAGAAAAGTTGTATAATTACAGTCGGGAACTTTTTTCTCATACTTACATCTTAACTTTTTTACATAACAACTTTTCTATGCAGACCAATGCTTAACAATAAAGAGACTTTTGTATATGACCATTAGAAATAATCAGTTTTAAAGATGATTTGATTAATTTTACTTTAAAATATTGCATTCATTTTTTATTTCACTTATCATTCATTCAAATTAAATTTTACACGTTAATTAACAAAACAAAATAATTTAATCTAATGTTCATTAAAAATAATGGGTTTTTAAAATAATTCAATAAATTTTACCTTTAAATATTGCATTTTTTCACATAAATTATTTCAAGCTAAATTTTATACAATAATTTATGAAAAATATTATTTCAAATAATTATTCTACTCAGTTATTGAAAATCTAGTTTGTGTGCTAGGGTTTTAATGATTAAGCCAAGAAAATAAAACAAAATTTTGTACAACACTAATACCTTAGTTTGTAGATTCTCAGAATTTTAAGATATGAATAAGAAAAGCAGGCTGATATTCAATGGTTTGAGTCCCAGAGCAGGCAATATGTTTTAGCCTTTAATCTTCACAGTGTGACATGATATATGCATATAAACATGGCTATCTTAGATATATAGTATAGATAAACTATGTTGAAGGACTAATATCTACCCTGAACTCATACTGATAAGGAACTGGCTAACTAAATTCTGAAATTAATTCTACATTCTAGCCTAACTATGTGACTTTCAATGAGAGCCTTAATTGAGATTATCAGTATTAAGATAATTTTCAGTAAGATCTAATAGTAACTGACCAAATTCTTGGCAATGATTACAGGAATTATGAGGAAGGGTAGTGACTGGTGGTGATGATGGGAAACAAAAAGAATTTAGTGAGGATAATCAAATTCAAAATAATAATGGGTGGTAGGGTTATTTGCAATATTTTCAGTGATAAGAAATCTGATAAGTATTACATTATCAGTAATATTCATTTTCAGAGCGGTTTTGATATGGTACATGTATTTTTGATATAATAGGTTAAAAAGAAAGTAATGTCATTTTTTTAGTTTGATCACATTGCAACTTCTTAAGGTTTATACAATTAGTGTTTTTTACTGAAATTGTTAATGTAATGTTATCATTCATTTTCCAGAAATAATAATTACTAACTCTTGATTAATTCTCAATGGCTTAACTCTTGAGAAAAGGATATCAATGAAGACCATTGGAGATATTTTGTGCTTTATACATACAAAAAAGGCATTTCAATTAATGAACTTGTATGAAACATTTAAACTGATGTTCAAAAATGGCTAACAAAGTTTTTATCAGAAAATTTTAACCTCAAAGATAAGCCAAATAAGAGAAGACCAAAATCAAATGATTCAGAAGCCTTTAAAGATGTTTTTGAAGCAGATCTAAAGTTAATAAGCAAATAATTAGCCCAAACATTCAATACAACTCATACCTCTATAATTTTATGCCCTGTTTCATGTCTCAGAAATAGATGTTTCAGAAAAAATCATCAATTTCTTTCCAACCTGGTAGATATGTATTTTCCCATTGTATTATCTAATGTTGAAAATGTTACTCTAATTTCTAACCAAAATTCTCAGCATAACCAACCTTTTATGTTATTCTGAATATGATTATGCTTCAAATATTTTTTTTTAAAGTTTTTCATATTTTATAATCAAGCTTTAAAATACTATTTCACCATTTTCATTGCTTTTCTAGATGTTGAAGAATGCAATGGACTTACTGTCAACTGGGTCACAAATCATCTCTACTGGACTGATGCCAAAACAAGTCGACTAGAAATGTCCAACTATGATGGTGGTGGGAGACGGATTCTTTTTGGTTCTCGAATAGATCAACCCCGTGGCATTGCAGTGGATCCAGTGTCTGGGTCAGTTCAGATTTAATGTTTCTAAAGTCACTTGAAGAAAAATATCTATTCCTTTCAGTAATTTTTTTTACATCTTTATCCAGTAATATTGTTATTCCCAGCATATTTATTTGGTTGAATTTTTTCTTTTTTAGGGTAATTCCTTGATTTTTTAAATACAATCCAGACAGGAAGCTTCCACAAACCAATGATAACATGCTTGTTTTTTAATGGATTTACCACTAGTTAGAAAGTTTTTTTATTAATATGTCATAATAAATACACTGGTATTACAATAGGCAACCATATTTCAATAAGGCAATATGTATATGTATATGTATATATATATATATATATATATATATATTTTGCTTATAGTTTACTTTGATTGTATAAATGTGTGTATATGTTATTTAGGTGGTTTCTGCAAGTATTTTTGCTTGTTTTCGCTGTAAAACTAACGG